>WFKH01006014.1:304690-332169 GCA_016163765.1 Magallana hongkongensis
TTTCCCGCGCACACTGGTTCTTAGAGCTCGCTACGCGAGCGGCGCTTCGCGCCTCTCGCTGCGCTCGCTATAATCTCTTTATCAAAAAAAAAGAAAAAATTAAAAACAAATCATATGTCAATGAGGCAGGTATCGCAGTCTATACTGAAATAGCTAGTGCAAGCGTTACATATGTTTGATCCACCTCTAAATTTATCGCGGGAAATATAGCGCGAGATCACTGTGACGTCATACGTTAAATTCCATAATCATTTGTTTACGTATCTCAACTCAATACGATGGAATGGAAGCATGTAAAAAATCTCTTGGGTCTCACCAAAGCTTGTGTGGTACTCAAAACGTGTCTTCAAACCTCAAGGCACCGTAAATTACGAGTTAAATGTCAGCCATTTTTGGCATAGCACCACGGGTGAAAATATTATAGAGCATTATGGGACCGAGACAAAAAATTTTGTTTGATGAATCTGTAGGTTTAGCTCGTTCTTTTTCCCGCGCACACTGGTTCTTAGAGCTCGCTACGCGAGCGGCGCTTCGCGCCGCTCGCTGCGCTCGCTATTACTTATATTTACGTTTGAAAAAGACAAATCGTTCAGAACTGTTAAAATTACCGAGATTTTATGTTTATAATAATCCAAGCGATAAGCGCGTGCTATGATCATTGTGACGTCACGAAAACGTTCATACAGAATTGAACGTTTTCGCTATTCTATAGGTTCATATAAGTAACATATTTGCAAATGTAAATATTAATCAGTATCAAATAATAGATAGATTTAAAGCTTCGCTTGAAGTAAATGACTTTTTATTAATTAGTGGTTTGGAGACTCTCCCTGCTACGTGTAAACAACTGAATGAAGAAATTTTAAAGTTTGGCGCAGGTGAAAGATCAATACAATTTAAGAATAATTTACGTTAAATTGATAGAGAATATAAGTATCATTGTGAATCATGCTTGGAAAACCAACGAGTTTACCCCAATTTTAAGTAAATCGCTTTCAATTAGTAAAAATGTGCTTTATTTTGATGTTTTGGCGAAGTGTTTTTACAATATCTTAATAAACGAAATATCTATTTCAATCCCAAGCAAGACCTTTAAAGTATATGACATAACAAAGGATTTTTCTTTAAATCATTTATGATTTAATGTCATTAATCAGGGGTCTGCGTCGACGCGATTTTTTTTTATAGAAATATTGCAATGTTAGGATACGCATGTCACGTGTCGACGAGGTACATATGACGACAAAAAATGCATTAAAAATAATGTTTAACATTGTTGTAATTATATGTGATTTAGATTTTAAGGAATACTCCCGGTCAAAGTAAATTTTTGTTGATTAAAAAAATATCGTTTTTCAGCCGTATTTTAGCTCCGGGACACCTTAACATTGCTGTGTACACTACATGAGGACGTTTCCACACAAGTTTCATTTTTTTTTTTTTGGCCAAATGATTTTTGAGAAAATTTTGAAAAATACCAACAAATTTTTTATGAGTTTTGATTATCTCCCCTTTAAAGTGGGAATGGTCCATCATTTTAAGAAACTTGAATCCGTTTACCTATAAAGATGCTTTGTTCCAAGTTTGGTTGAGATCGTCCCAGTGGTTATGGTGAAGTCGAAAATGTAAAACGTTTACGGACAGGCAGACAGTCAGAAACTTCGGACAAAAAGTGATCTTTAGCTCTAGTGAGCTAAAAACTGTCACGGCGGTATAAACTTCAGATGGCGAGGCATCATCCCTGAAAATTTGAAAGAAAACGAACGAGCCATATTTTCGAGAAATCGACTGCACAAAAAGTGTTAGGAAGAAAAGAGGAATAATTCCGTTTGATCTCAGGCAATAAGCAATATGGGTCCGAGGTACATTTACACGAATTTTCATTTTGATTGAGTGAAAGGCTCGGGAGATATAATTTTTTTTTCTAAAAGTCAAGCTCGCCAATTGATGCTCAAATGGCGAAAAAATCATAACTCTGTTAAAATGAACGAACTGATCGGATCTTTAGTACAGTGTTTTAGCAGGCTACTAGGTTGATATTCAAGGTCCAAGATCAAAGACCAAAGGAAAGGAGTTTAGAAATCAATAGGGATATTGGGATTTTTCTTTTAAAGCAGTAAGTAAATTGTAAATGTACACGCTTTATCATTTGTTTAAAGTATTTAATAATTATACTTTGTTAGTTCTATTATATATGTCCTTTTTCAAATATAGATAGATAGCTTTATTTGGTATCATGTAATCATACATATAAACATATATATTGTACATACTATGTTTCAATATCAATTGGTTATAATTTCATAAAAAATAATGTTTTGAAAAACATAAATATGATACCAGGATAACCAATGAAAGCTCGAAAGGTTATTTCCAATTGGGTCCTTTTAATAATATGTGAAACATTACTTATTTAGTTTAGTTTTAACTGTAACACAAAATGTATTTTTACATAATACAGGCACTGTGCTAATTATACTATAAACAGCTATTATATAAACTAATCCTGAGTATAAATATCATAACATTGATAATATACATATCCGGTAAAATTAAATAGTGTCTAATACTGCAACATATCATTATTTTGTTCTAAAATGCCCTTTTGTAATATAAAACTTTAAACTTTTGTTTTAAAAACAAAATTTTTTTTATTAAACAGTAATCTGTGAAAATGTACAAACTATGATCAAATTAACGTGGATATATAGTACCGTCAATTCATCAGATACATTGCATATATAAGGGAAATTCACAAAAGCATTTACTAGAACTTCACGTATTAACTTACAATCAATAAATCATTTAGATTATCGTATATCTTATAAAAACTGATTTTAAAATAAGGCCCTATTAGAAATATGCGAGAAGATTATATTTTGGGCGAGTATTTAGTACAAGCATATAGGCTATTATTCAAGTAATCTGTGTTCAGATTTGTTTTGACTTATATGTTAGTTCATGTCGGTTTTCACCGTTTTGTATGGGAAATTTGAATACGATAATTTCTTGTATACGAGTTTACCTTTATACGAGTTGGTCTTTGTACGAGTTAACTTGACACCAATGACTGCGAACCAGTTTACTTGACACCAATGACTGCGAACCAGTTTACTATTTTGGACTGACGCCATAGATCGTAGCTGTTACTGCGTGGTTAGTTTAACCATCTGTATTATTGTTTACAATACATTGCAAGAAGGTGTTTGCTTGTAAAAGACACTGATAACCATATAATACTTGACAGTGAAAGCTTGATAAAGAGGAACCAGATACATTCTCTCTCTTATCGTAAGTATTCACAATTTTTTGTGCGTTAGTTTGGGATTGGGTTTTTTCGCGCGCGCCATACCGAGAGGAGAAGCCTACCCATAGCCTATATGCGAATAGCAGATTCAGCGACTTTGATAGTCTGACACATTTGGAAACGGTTATTAAATATTAGAATCCGATATAGTTCACTGTTTTGTGTGTTATTGTTTCTTTCTCTTTAATATGTTCCACGGTGCTACCGTTGGGACGAGCGCAGCGTTATCATTGTGAACTCTGTGATATTTTGACAATTAGCAACTAACATCAAAGAATTTTCGAGAGAAAGAGAGAGAGAGAGAGTTACTATTTCTAAGTTTAAAAAAATCTTACAAAATACATAGCTTCCCCTAAGAGCAATCTTTATTTTTGGAGAGAATTGACCAGGCTATAAAATTTAATTTGTGTTTATAATAATCAAATGTTTAAACGATAAATATTATTTTTCTTTTGTATCATGTTGTTATCTGACTTTTTTCCATGGTTTGTTAAATTTTGGGGTTTTAATTATTTATTTATTATTGCATGCTAAATACATTAGATACTTTGTATTCATGCCCCTGGACGCATTTCGTAGGTGTGTACGGTAATTTCCCATTTTCCAATTAAGTGATTTTACATTTATCAAAATCTTGAGGAGTTGGGTGGGGGCCACATTGGGGATCTGATTTTACAAAGGAAACATTTTAATTTAGAAAAATTAAAATGTTTTAATATTTGGTTAAAAAACAGGTTTTACTTATATGCAAGTATTTTGTCAAATTGCTGATTTTTCAAAATTGTTTAGACTTTGGCCCCTGGACAATTTGAGGGGCTCACAAGGGGTTCAGAGTTTAATGTAGCCAGGTTTATATCCCATATTTAAACAATTGTTTAGGATCTTGTGGTGAACTGGGATGCTCAATATGTGATAGGACTATAAAATAATTTTGTTAGAAAGGGGACTTGAATATAAACAAAAGAATATCCAACGGGGAAATTGATTATTTATGCTATACAAAATCTAGTTGATCTACATGTATTATTTTAACAATAAAATGGTTTCTTTGGTGATTCATGCGGGATATGAAGGTGGCGACATTGCAGAATACAAAATGCATAACCCCTGTTAGCGGGTTATATAAAGACGATATATATATTGTGTGAATTTATATTTGCTTTATCCAACGAGTTGAAATGGTGTATATATTCGCGAGGCTTGCCAAGTGAATACAATCATTTCAACGAGTTGGACAAAGCAAATATAAAATCACACAATATATAAGTGATGTTCCAAACATCGATTATAATAGAAAATCAGTGGATTGTAACCGCATTCTAAGCACTCGATCATAAAAGGTTTTATTACGATTAATTGTTTGAGGTTTTTTCCCTTTCAACGAATGGATATCATAAATGGAATATTCTAGACGCGAACTATTTAAACCCTAAAAAAGCGCGCAGTCTGAAAATGGTTGACATGTCAGACAAGCTCCATATTCTTACTCTGGAAATACTGCACATTTTGGAATTTGGACGCATTTTGGTTTCAAGAAAATTAATGTTGGACTGCCTATTAAAGGAAATCTTTTGAATATAAAGTTTTCATGGTTAGAAATATTAAGTAAATTAAGATACGAAAGCCTAGTAACAAGTCTGTTAATTGTAACTTTTTTATTTACATTTATTTAGCACTAAACTATAAAATATAAAAACCTTCGATTATATTTGATAATTAGTTAGTTGCGGAAAACCGATTATCAATTATGAAAATCTCACTGATTCCCATCACTACTGAATATATAGATGTTCTATTTATCTCAAGACAGTCTGTTATATGACCCAAAATTGATTTTTAAAAGATTAAAAATGATAAATCGATGATGCATCGTTGTGTTATGCTATTATTGTGACCTTGCTCAATACAATTTAGTACGTCATGTCAGAGATAAATCTAACTGTTTTAATGTAAAGTTTTATAGCATTGAATGGTTATTTTTGATGTCGTTTCAATAATTGCTGATAGGTGAGCAGACAAATGGAATAATGCGCATTAATTTGAGTCTGACATCATGGTTATTTTGGTGAGTCCGTGATTTTTCTTAGGTTGCTGTAGGTTTCGACCTATCAATAAATGGTGCATGTAAATTCATTCCTGTCAGTTACAGCTGCTGTAGATTTCGACCAATCGATAAACGGGATTTCAGTCTGGCTGTTTCTATAGAGTTATGAATTATCTGTAAGTTTCGGTAAGAAATAGAGGTAATCATACTCGGTAGATGTAAATATAGTACATTGTCCAGATATTTTGTATAAGGACTCCATTAAGCTGATTTTATCATGCCTATTGTTACCCAGGTGAGCGAAGTGACCCATGGGTCTCTTGTTTATGAAAATTCCACTATTGTCTAGGATATTGTCTTAGGGTGTTACAAAGAGAATTTTGATAATGGACGAACTGATCTGAAATTAGAGATTTCTGATACAGCAAACTCTGAACAAATAGATGTTATCTTTGCACTGCCAGATGAAATTGATACGTTAACTGGAATTGAAAGTATCTGTCATATAGTTCTTGTTGTCTAGCCATTAGCTAGTCCATATCAATTTTTAACATTCCTTGTGGGATGCTGAGTTGTAGTTTGATGGTAGCAAATAAAATGAATCCAGCAGTCATGAAATATTCAAGTATACATTTTTGAATTTTTTTTTTATAAATAAATGCACTAAAGAACTCAACACTATGTTAGATTTTCATAGTTATTACAAATGCAGGTCCTCTATGTAGGAAGTTGGGACTTCAAGAGAAAATTTTCTAAAATGGCCTGATCAATTGATGTTTGTAATAGTTGCACTTAAAGTCTAGAATTCTTTTTATCTATTGTGACATATAGCATCAACACTAAAAATGATAAGATTATTTTGCATACAAATCTAATCTAAAATATTCAGGTGTTAATTTCTCAGAATACTTCTTTTTGTAATCGCGATTCAAATTGATTCAAATGTTAAATTTATTATTACTTGGGTTTGCTCGCCTCATAATTTTCTACCCCAAAATTGAAATAATATTGATCAAAGAATTCTACCATCTGATTCAAATTTCTTTAAATTGAAAATCCAATTTAATATTTTAGAATTGGTTTGGACTTGCATTCAGATTTTTGATAAAGTATGAAACATAATATGTAAATGTATATTATCTTAATATGATTTTTACATCTGTCTTCAGACCAATACTAAGGCCCTAAGAAGGGTTTAGACTTCAGAGTATATAGGGAAAACTTTTAATATCTGTTTCTCAAGACTTACAATGGTACATTATGTGATATTATTCTTCACGCATTTTTAGACTGTGTAGATTCTTTATTATCAAAATGATGACCCTTTAACCAATAATGGCTGCCGAGAAAAGTTTAAAGTTCAACATAGAAATATGTAGGGAAAAAGTTTTAAAATCTGTTTTTTAAGAACTATAATGTTACAATTTTGAACCGAGTATTTCAAAGGAAAAGTGGTTATATATTGAAATTGTGAAAATTACAGGTGGGTGGATGGGTAGCTGACAATTGTGAAAATGTCTTCTACAGGTTGAAGAAAGGAAGTTTTTGTTCTGCAGATCAATTGTAAATATATCAGAGAGGTTCATTTTACTTTGATTTTGAATTTTGATAATAAATGCAATTATACTGTTTAGGCTAGGTGTATATTATAAATTACTAAAAAAAAAAACATGATCCTTGGGAAACCCAAGAAGGGGTTCATATTTCAATGAAGGAATTTATGGCAAATGTTTTTAAATACTCCCAATAACTACAATGGTACTTTCAGTGATAATAGTATGTAAGCAATTTTGATATATTTATCTACTTATATGGTCACAATCATGAGTGCTTTTTTTTCACTATCTAAAATTATTATATGCTTTGCAAACAAAGTTTTTTGGGGGGGATATATAGGAATAATCTTGTGCATTAATCCATTCCTCTATCTGTCGGTGTTAAATTCATATCTGGTTCATATCTTTTTAATGGAGAAACTTTAGGAGTTCTTACTTCACTCAAGAATTGCTTATGACCTGAGTCTGTCATAACCTTGAACAATGGTCATTTAGGCAAGGTCAAAGTCAGTGGCAGGTAAAGTTCCAGATTTGTGTCTGTGATCATTTTGTTTTAATGGTGAAGCATGGGAATTTCTTACTTTACACAAAGATTACTTATGACTTAAGGGTGTGTCATTAACTTGACCCAGGGTCAGTTTCAAGTTCATGGTCAATGTATATTGTGTCCCAGAATATCTGATTCCATTTGAAATTTGTATAAATTAAATAATATTTTGCCAAAACTTGCAAGTTGTGACTCAAACTTGTTAAATAAAATTTAAAAGTTAAATCATTTTAATTTGTTTCCACAAAACATTTTGAAGAAAAACATGCTTTTGTGTGAATTATGATGTCTCAAAGTTGCATTTTGCTTCTTTGATTGAATTGAATTTTGTTCAAGATGAAATGGACAAGAGAGCATTCTGTTTTAAAACTATATTAGGCCAAAAAAGAAAAAAATGTGTTTCCGGTAACCCGACCGACCCTAATTTTACGCGCCGACCCTAGTACTTTTTTTTGCAAATCAGGATTACGTACCGTAATTTCTTCAAAAACTGCTTGTAACAAATGAATAAAAAAAACTCTTTTCAAGCGCATTTGTAGATAAAGGACCAACCTAGGGGGCGACTTGGGTGAAATACTCGGATTTTGATCGGTAACTTCGCCGGAATTTCCTCCGAAAGAGAAGTTGAAGTCGCCCTGTATTCTGAGATCACGATGATGTAAGTTAACCCCAAAGGCAATAAAATGATAATTATCTAATTCAAAAGAAGTTTTAACAGCCACAGTTAATCCCTGTTGTGATTAATAACTACCGACTGTCTCATCTTTAGGGGTTGTAAATACTGGTGGGTGATGCATGCAACCACATACTGGGCATTAAAAATTACAACCGATGTTTATTACTTTTAGTTTTGATATTACAATTAGTTGGTAACTTGTAATTATTTAATAACTCTGCCAAATCAATGCTAAAATAATCATAAAACTGTTTGTCAACGGTTATCTTCAAAATTAAAAAGATCCTCTACATAACGGTTGTAATTGGGTCAAAGGGTTGGACTAATACCTCCAAAATACACAAAAATACAGAGATTGATATCATTTGTCATTTAGCTAACACAATTACAAAACATTTCATCTATAAAATGTATGAATACATCAAATAAATTAAATTTAACAAATTGGATAAGTTTTAAAAATTTTCAGAAGTTGTTTTATTTTTTTTGTTTGCTTCTAATCCAATTTAAATTAAGGTGGAATCTGTGTATATCATCATTAGCATTATGCTGTTTTCAAATTATGGTAGTCTCCCTGATTTCTCAAACTTCTCCCTATTTTTCTGTTAGGGAGAAGTGAAGTCTCCCTAAAATTTTGCCCTAGGTTGGTCCGATACTCAACAACATGGTGTGTATCGCAACACCAAGTCCACCACATGTTGTCATGGGGTTTAAGCTAAAGAAATGTCCACATTCACCCGAAGTTAACGCAATATATAGCTTTCCTCGGCACTGGACTGTGGGATGTTTATATGGAGATATTCATAATAGGGTCGACGTTCGATGCATGTGGTTTTAAGGACATTATGTCGGGTGGCATTACGTTCAACATCGGCGGACATTATCGTCCGTAAAAGAAATAGGTATTAATTATATTGTCTTTTAAATATTGACTGTATCTTTAATTCTTTATTTTACTTTTTTTGTTAAATGTGACAAAATTTCATTTATTAAATTGTGATTAAAATTCAAATGTCTTTTACTGTAAATCAATCTCTTGCAATTGGTTCTGCTATCTAGGTCTAAAAAACAAAATATTACTTGTTAATATAATTGTAAAATACAGTTTACCTAATTAAAACAGTCAAATATAATGTGAAGTTAAAATAAAAAGTCAAGTAAAAAAAAAAGTAATTGCCTACCTACCTACCCTAATTTTGAGGGACATGTTACCGGAAACACATATTTTTTGGGGGGGCCTTATCAAATGCAGACTCAAATAAAGTTAAAATAATAATGAAAAATAAATACACTGGGCAAAAGCAACACAACCAGAAACATTTTTTTTTAAAATAGTGAAAATATATGAGAAAATGGGATCTGTACAGTGTCTGTTTGGAGTAAATTTATTCATTGACTTGATGTTGTGATTGGTCAAAAACAACGTAATATGGAGCATTCTCTTTAAATTTGTTGGGTTTTTTATAAACAATGCTCAATTTGTCAAAAACCTATGAATGTTTGTGAAACTTGTTAAGTACAAATTTACATCATATACATTTATGAAAATGAATTTAATTTTAAGTTCAATATATTTTAAGTTATTTAAAGAGTAAATTGTATCAGATAATCTGGGATACCCTGTACATTTAAGAAAAGTTGATAATTAGTGTATGCTTCGTACGTTTCTTATGAACAAACATAGAAAATTTCTATTTCAAATAAAGATTGCTTATGACCAGGATATGTGTCATGAACTTGAACCAGGGTCAGTTGTGCAAGTTCAAGGTCATTGTTTAAAAGAAATGCTTTATTTCTTGTAATGGGAAAGGTAAATTTGACACAAAGATTGATTGTGACTTGTAAATATGTCCTGACTTGAGCTTTGTTCATTTGTGGTAGTTCAATGTCACTATAAGCATTCATTATTTTCTAATAGAGAAAAACTTCAGTTTTGATATTTTCTCTAGTGGATGGTATCATTTGTGAGCTTGCTTAGAGTACCTCTAGTTTAAAGTTGAATCTATAACTTTAGTATTATTGATATTAGGCATATGGTCATTATAACCCCGCAAACGAAGTTTAAGGGGGTGTATTGGTTTCACCCTGTCGGTCTGTCTGTAGACGCAACTTTGCCCCCCCCCCACATAGAATTTTTTACTACTGCATGGAACATGGAACAGTCTGAAAATTTGTGCATATGTTGAACACCATCTGAAGATGTGCACCTGCAATTTTTTTTTAAGATCAGACAAGATTTAATGATTTATGACAGTTTTCATTTTCCTTATTCTATATATTGTACACTGATGTTGAAAAGTAAGGGAGGTAATCCTTACAGGTTTTATTAATTAATTAATAGTATAAAACACTCTAAAATATATTTATATAAATACATCCAGATGGAGGTTTTTGTCTTTATGTCTTAATTAATTTGTTTTTTATAAGAATTCTATCAACTGACAATGCAAAATTTTTGTTTGTCAACATAAATTCTTAAGAGCTAATAAGAACATCAAAGAAAAGTGTGGCTGAATTCATTTGTCTCAAGGGGGGCATTATCTGAGCCATGGTTTAGATGGAGCATATGTTTAGGGAAAACTGATAATCTGTAAAATGGGCGGTGGTTTTCATGTAAACCAAAAGTTTTTATGATTATAAGGAAATAAATAATATTATTAATAAAGAAGTTAACTATTTTTAGAAGTTGTTTAAATTTATTAGTCAAGTAAATTGATAAAGTGACCCTATAGAGCATTAATTTAAAGGAAGTGAATATGAAAAAATTAATTGTTGGTTAATAAATTTTTAAAAGCTTTTTGAAATTTAGAAATGAGGTCTGTAACCTTTATGTTTATTTCTATCATGAGATTTTATCAATTTAACACTCTCAGTGAACATGGTGAAAGGTTTATGAAGGTAATCCATTTATCCCCAGCATGCATCTGTTCTCTGACGTAGATAAGCCACATTGCTGCTGGTGACTGGGTCATGGTTTATACAGAGTTGATACATGTATAAGAATTGGGTCAATGTTTATGAGTTGATAAAAGTTGCTAAGAAAAATTAAGCCTGGATGTGAAGCAAAATTTTGTACTGTCATGAGAGGACAAGGATTCAGTATATTACTATAACTGAACCTTAGGTAACTATATATGATATTTGCAAGAAATGAATAGATAATTTGTGAAATATGAGACCATCGCATTCCAGATGTTTGTACGGAGATGTGGCAGTCTGTTTACTTAATTAAAATGGTGTTAGTAGATATCAAAAGAATATAAAAATGTAATTTCATTTTTTGTGTGGGATTTCTTACATTTTCTTTGTATTTAAATGCTAGATAGAAACCTTCCTCTCTGATTTGTTTTTATATTAGATTAGATCTTGATGATACGTATGCCGGTTCGGTTTATGCTGTCAGAAGAAAAACAGAACTAAGACACATTTTAAAAATCAGGATGCTGAGCAATGCACCTTGTGTGCTCATTTATGTAGCACACATAGTGTTCAAACTCATAACAACAAATTAAGAAATTCCCGAGTGCAAGAAAAATTAGGTCACAATAACACTGATTTAGGGACATTCCATTCTAGTTAAATGTCACATTGATTGGGAATGCATCATTCTGAGATCAAAAATCTTCTTCCATAAACCCTGTTACAAAATTACATCTATTTACATCCATTTCAAGTATCAATTCACATTTTGATGATGGCATTTTATTTCTGTTTCTATGCGTGTGTAAAAATTAATGCAATGTGTCTCACTGTCGTCAGCATTGGTGCTGCCCTCTCTTAGATGCCTAGAAATAACCCAGCAGGGAGGTAATAATTTTAACAATATGGCAGTGCTCATAGATTGCAAGAATTAGTTATTCTAAGTGGTATATCTTCTTACTGAGGAAAGCTGTGTCTAAATGGTTTTCAAATATCATTATATACATCAAACAGAGAAATTTAAGCCCTTGATAATTTTTTCATGTTCACTTCCTTTAAATGAAATTCAAAATTACTGATATGATTGTAGTGTTTTGGCAATTTTAAAATTGTAATATTAAATTTTCTTTTTTACATATTTTTACATAGTATGGTAATTAGGATAATGTTTTGGAAGTTTATTAAATTTAACAAGCTCATCAAAGAAAATCTTAGTCCTATGGGATCAATTTTCCGATATGGAGTTTCATTGTACCATAGGAGAAAGTGAGGAAAATTTGAAACAACTAATTGCATCTGTCAAGACTCTTATTAGAGAGATATTCAAAGAGTTTTATCAACAGAAGAGCATTGCTTGGCTACCAGTATTTCCATTTACTGCAAGGGGAGGGGTTATTGTCATTTTGTTGGTTTTTCTTTAAAACAATTAAATAAAAAATATATCATTAAATACATAAATTTGTAAATGTATTACTGTTATACATATGTATTTACAGTGAAGTTCTGACAATTTTGATCTCAATTTTTCTTTGTTAAATAATTTAAAAAAAAAAAATTCTAGAATTTTTTTTATTTGTATGTGTTGCAAGCAATTCAATTATTTATCCCATTTGAAATTAGCCTTGCGGGGTATTATTCCCATTAGGACAGTTCTAGTGTTTGTTGGTGTATTTGGAATCTTATAATATCTTTATTCAAAAGTAGGTCACAAAAACCTATTTAAATGATTATGCATGTTCCGGTATTGATAAATTTGACAGATTGATGCCCAGGCTAACAATATTGGTCAGTTCATGCATCTTGGATCTTGAGACATGATGTCTAGAAAGTAGGTATTAATGACCTTCTTTTTATGTATTGTTTCAATGTATGAATATGTGAGAATTGAAAAATTTCATATTTAAAAATTTAAAGAGTTAAAAAAAATTGTTGGTTCTGACATGTGATGTGATGTAAAAGCCTATTGTTTTTATTCACTGTTTACTCTCTAGCTCATCTGGATTTTGGTTTTTGATAATTTATGAAAAAAATACCAGCTGTTGAACTTAGTCATTTTCTCACAGAATACAGCATTCTCTTTAGCTTACTTGGATTTTGATTTGTGATAATTTATGAAAAAAATACCAGCTGTTGAACTTAGTCATTTCCTCGCAAAATACTGTATTCTCTTTAGCTCACCTGGATTTTGATTTTTGATAATTTATGGGAATAAAATACAAGCTGTTGAACTTATTTATTTTTTCCCTAAATTTTGCATTCTCTTTAGCTCATCTGGATTTTGATTTTTAACCGGGTTTTCCAACGGAAAAATCCGGTTATTGAAATGGTGAAAATGGCGGGCGGGCGGGCGGCTGCCAAAAGGGTACCCTTCCTACAGTTTTCAAGATAGGAAGTTGTTCTTTTGCAGATCAATAGTACATATATCAGAGGTGTGCATATTATTAGGATTTTGATTTCTGATAATTCATAAAAAAAAATACCAGCTTTTGAACTTAGTCATTTTTCGACAAAATATTGCATATAGGGTACCCCTATTGTACGGGTAACTCCTCCTACAGTTTTCAAGATATGAAGTTGTTCTTTTGCAGATCAATAGTATATATATTAGAGGTGTGCATATTGCTAGGATTTTGATTTCTGATAATTTATGGAAAAAAATACCAGCTTTTGAACTTAGTCATTTTTCGACAAAATGTTGCATATAGGTTGCCCCTATTGTACGGATAACTCCTCCTACAGTTTTAAAGATAGGAAGTTGTTCTTTTGCAGATCAGTTGTACGTATATCAGAGGTGTGCATATTGCTAGGAGTTTAATTTCTGATAATTTATGAAAAAATTACCAGCTTTTGAACTTAGTCATTTTTTAGGCAAAATATTGCATATGGGTTCTCCATTTGTCTGGATACGGTAGGCAGTGTTACAAAGGGGCTCAATCAATGATAAACATTAGAATATGCAGGGTAATTTCTTTTTTACAGGATCAATTATACGACAATAATAAGATATTTGTATATGACTCCATAAAGCTGATTTTATTATGTTTGTTGTTGCTCAGGTGAGCGATGTGGCCCATGGGCCTCTTGTTTAAACTGAAAATATCCTGAAAGAGAACTAGTTGATAAAAGTTTCCTGGTATGTTCTTAATTCTTGTTCATTAAACATTTTTTGTAAAGAAGATCAAGCATATGAATTATATATCACTTATCAGTGCAGGATAAAATGGATTATTTTAGTCTGTCAATCATTAGCATTTTGGCCACCGGTCTTAATTTAATCATCATCATTACATCAGATTTTCGGTTATTTTCAGATGCCTAAGGCAAAGAAAGTATCTGCCAGAAAGCGGCGGTTAGCTGACAAGCTAAGGAAAAGAAATCGGAGAGAGAAGCAAAGTCAAGATTTCCTAGACAGTTCACAAGCTTCAGATCCAGAGTCTGTTGTTTCTTGCGAAACATCAGATGAAGCAGAGTTTGCTCCTCCCGGTAATTTTCCGGGGCAAGGCTCTATAGGGTTGCCTCCTGTTGAGGGAAAACCCTTGGCCAGAGTGCGGGCCTCTCTTCATGAGAAAATGCACTCAACTGCCCCGAGGTTGCCATCTCCTCGGGGAAGCCGTCTGATTGTCCAGAAGGGCAAGGCACCGTCCACTGACTCCCCACCGTGGGTTTGTGCTCCACCGAGGGCACCTGGACCGGACACCGTGCACGTGTCTGGTCCAGCAGGTCAGGCGCAGCTGGATACCTCCTGGAAGGAGGAGACCAGTAGAAAACTAAAAGATGAGGGCTACCTAAACGATATCAAAACGGAATCTCAAAGTAACACAAATGGAATATTGAATGAAAAATTGGATACTGTAGAAAATATGAGCAGAGAAAGTATAAATATGATGGAATATAAATATAACGGAGAGATGAAAGAAACTGAGTCAAAGTTAAGAATTGAAATTGATGGTGTAGATATTTTGAAAGAGGAAATTGTAGAAGAGACTGACAAAAGTTTGAATGTGGAAAAATGTGAAAACAGTCAGAATATTGAGTATTTGATTGAGGAAAATTGTGAAAAAGAAAGTACTGGTTTGAAGAATAGCGATGACGAGGAAAACTCCCATTGTAACACTGAGACTTTGTATTCTGTTTCGATTCAGGGCTCTTTTCATCAAGCGGATCCATTGTTTGGCGATACTGCAGGAACACAATGTGTAGCAAATTGTTTAGCGGGGTTAGCTTACAATGTATTAAAAAGTGCAGTTATTTGGCAAACAACTGATATGAACAAAATTTTGGTGACTGGAGATGAATTATACACATATCTGCAGCATTGTTCTTCAATTACTAATAGGTATTTGTTAGTGGAAGAGTTGCCTCAGTTTTTTGAATGTTTCAATGAAACATTTGACTTTACAGTAAAAGTATTTGTCCCTAGTTTAATCAGCTTATCTGAAGAGCAGCCGTGTTATGAAGATTTTAATGCTTATCCTCTCTTTGAAGCTTTGCAAATGGCACTTACAGAAACAAACGGATGCTTTGCGTGTTTTGGTGGAAATACCCTTTTAATAGGAAAAACAAATGATGGCTTTTTCATTTTTGATTCGCACGCCAGATGTTCTCGAGGCTATCTTAGTGTCAGAGGGAAGAGTACAAGGATATTGTTGAAGGATGTTCAGGATGTATTTATCCATCTCAGATTATTGGCTGTTTCTATGGGGTTTTCCAGAGCTGTAGAATGTGAATTATCTGGAGTATTATGTTCACTTAAGCATTTTGCTGTTGCAGAAGTGTATGAGAGAGAAAATGAAGGTTCAAACCAAGGTGTTCAATTGTCAAGTCAGTCAAACGATGAAAGAATTCAGACATATCCAGAAGCTTTCAATAATTCAGAGGAAGGTTTGATATCAGATCAATCAGAGATGATGGAGACAAATGAAGTTATTTTCATGGGGGAAGAAGTCAAACAACATGATTTTGTTCCTTTGTCTATACAGAAACAAAGAAAGTTGTGCAAACAATTGGGGTTGCCATATTCAGATCCTAACAATGAACAAAATTCAGTGTCAGTGAAAGATATTGATAAACCGAGCTACTGTAAAGAAATTGAACAAGACGGAAATTGCTTTTTCAGGGCAATATCATTCAGTTTGACAAATTCTGAAAATCATCACCAACATATTCGTGAAGCTGTTTGTCAACATTTGCTAAAACACGAGACAAAATTTCAGCAGTTAATGAGATCAGAGGAATCTTTAAGACAATACTTAATTTCCAGTAAAATGACACAAGAGGGTACTTGGGCCACTGAATTGGAGATTTCCGCCATGTCAGATATGTTGAGTGTAGACATTTTTACATATTCTGATATGAAATGGCTTCAGTTCAGCAGAGATGGACATTATCATGAATTGCTTGAACAGAAGGAAGCTATTTATTTATACCACAAACAACAGAACCATTATGATGTTGTTTTAAATGTGTCTGCAAGGGTCTCTGAAAAGGAACCTGTCATTCAAGAAAGGTTTTGTAGGAGAGAGTATTCACTGCGTAGAAGAAATCGAATACGAATGAAAACAAAACGGAGCACTTCAGAATCAAAAGTGGCAGACTCAAATGAAAGTCGCAAGAATGCATTTAGAAAAAAATACAGAGAATGTGAAGAGTTTCGTTTCAAGTTGTTGGAACAAAGGAAAAAAATGTACTCGGATGCAGAGTTTAAGATGAAAGCACAGCTAAACAGCAAAGAACGATATCGCAATGACGTTGCTTATCGGTCTAAACTGATTCAACAAGGTGTTCAGAAATATGCGCTAGATTTTGAACACAGAAAAGAAGTTCAAACAACAAGTAGAAAGAGAAGTAAAGTGAAGTACTCAACAGACTTGAATCATAGAAAGGAAAAAAAGGAGAAGAGTGTTAAAAAATATAAGATGGATGTTCAGCATAGAGAACAGTTGAAAGAAAAAAGCAAAGTAAAGTACTGGACAGATCAGGAGCATCATGAAATGAAAAAGAAAAAGCACTGAGAAGTATAAGACAGATTTTGAGCATCGGAAAAACGTGAAAAAGGCAAGTACTGAGAAATACAGGACCGACTTGGAACATCAACAAAGGGTAAAGCAGAAAAACAAGGACAAATATGCGACAGACTTCGAACATAAGGCTGTTGTTAAAGAAAAGGTATTGAAAAAATACAAAAAGGATGAAACTTACAGGATGAAAAACAAAGCTGCTAATGTTCATAGATATAGTACAAATGAAACATTTAAAGCAAATGTGCACAGAAAAGCTGCAAGTAGATATCAAACTGATATCGAGGTTCAGTCCAAAATGAAAAAAAATAGTAGAACTAAGTACCAGTTATCAGAGGAAGTAAGAAAAAAGAAAAAGGAGGAAGTTGCACAAAACAGGAAGCTGAAGCAATCGAATTTAGAACAGGAAGAAGTCATCAGATCGTTTAAAAGAACTGCTATGGAGGGTCCGAGTTATGTTTGCACTTGTTGCCATAGACTTTTGTTTAAAAAACAAGTTCAAGCATGTGAATATCAGATGTATGAAAGAAGTGAATCGGCAAAATGTATTTCTGAAATCTGTTTGTTAGACAAGTATTTGCATGAATGTTCTGAATCTTGTCCAGAGGGATGTACCAAATCATCATTATGGATCTGTTACACTTGTCACAGGAAAATTATGAGTGGCAAAGCACCAGCTGAAGCTGCAGTCAACGGTATGATTCTGGAAGATATTCCACCTGAATTAGCAAAATTGAATAGTTTGGAACAGCATTTAATTGCGATTCACATACCATTTATGAAAATTATGGCTCTTCCTCATGGTCAGCAGAAGAACATACATGGACCTGTTATTTGTGTGCCATCAGATATGAGAAAGGCGGCCAGTTTACCAATGCATCAGGATGAAAACTTGTTGTTACGTGTCAAGCTTAAAAGAAAATTAAATTACAAAGGCTACTTTGAATATCAGTTTGTTAATACAAAGAATGTCATGTCAGCCTTATCATACCTTAAAGAAAACAATCATTGGTACAAGGATGTGAAAATTGAATCAACTTTGAAAGAAGGTTTTGGGAGTGATGAAGTTATGTCAGATGATGTAATGAATACAAAAGATAATGCAGAAACTGAAGAGGAAATGGTTGCATTTGACAGTTGTTTACAACCAATTGATGTTGCACAGGAAGTCTTAGACCATTATTTTGATGATGTGTACAACATTGCACCAGGCGAAGGTATGAACCCAGTTCGAATGCTACAGGAACCTGGCAACGAAGCCAAGGCTTTCCCTTGTCATTTTCCAAGTGGTCGGTTTTCCTGGAATGAAGAAAGGTCAGAAAAGTTAACACTGTCTAGGTATTTCAACAATAGGTTAATGAACGCAGATAACAGGTTCGCAAAGGATAGCAATTACATATTCTTTAGCCAGTACATGTCTGAATTGAATCAAGTGATTGAAAAAACACAAATTTCAGTGAGAAAATCTCTATCAAAATGCACTAATGGGAAACCAGTGACTTCGGACATGTTGCAAGATCCAATTACTCTCTCTAGTTTGCTGAGGCATGATGATGCTATTAGATTTATGCAACCGATAAGGGGAACACCTGCTTATTGGGCAACTGCTCAAAAGGACCTCTTTGCAATGCTGCGACAGTTAGGAATTCCAACATGGTTTTGTTCATTTTCTTCAGCAGAGTATAGATGGAATGATGCTGTTAAAGTCATATTACAACAACAGAACGATGACAGAAACCCAGATCAAATGGAATGGTCAGAAAAGAATGAAGTGTTAAGGTCAAATCCAGTTACTGTAGCTAGAATGTTTGAACATAGATTTCAAATATTTCACAAGGAAGTCATACTTTCCCCAGCTGAACCTATAGGAAAGGTAGTAGATTTTTTTCAAAGAGTCGAGTTTCAGCAGAGGGGATCCCCGCACATGCATTGTCTATACTGGGTTGAAAATGCACCGAATATTGATTCTGATGGAGAAGAAGCAGTTTGTAACTTCATTGACAGATATGTGACATGTGCTGTACCAACTGAAGGCTATGATGAAGAATTGAGAAAAAGTGTTTTGGAAGTGCAACAGCATAGTAAGAAACATTCAAAATCTTGTAAAAAGAAGGGTACAGAATGTAGATTTAATTTCCCAAGGCCTCCATCTCAAAAGACTTTCATTACAAATGCCCAAGAGGAAGACATCTCGGATGTTTGTAAGATAGATTTAGAAACAAAGCTGAACAAGGCGTTTGCGAAGGACATATTAGTTAGTGTGTGGGATAAACTACAAAATGATGATGAACAAATCTTAACAACAGAGAAGTTATTTGACGATCTGTCATTAACTCAGGAACTGTACGAGGAAGCCCATAACATGTTATCATCAAAAAGGTCAGTTATTCTTAAACGCTGCCCAAATGAAGTGTGGACCAATCAATATAACAGATGCTTGTTAAAATCCTGGGATGCTAATATGGACATACAGTTTGTATTGGATCCATTCAGTTGTATTGTTTACATTGTCTCATACATTTCAAAGTCAGAAAGGGAAATGGGCATGTTGCTTAAACAAACAAAATTAGAGGCTGAAGAAGGAAATTATGACGCCAGACAGACAATGAAGAAAATCGGGTCAGCTTACTTGCATCACAGAGAGGTAAGTGCTCAGGAAGCTGTGTACAGAGTGTGTAACTTAAAGATGAAGGAATCTTCTAGAAAAGTTGTTTTTGTGCCCGTAGGCGATAACCCAGTGCGCTTAAGTAAGCCTCTGTCTTTGTTGAAGAAAAAACGTTCAAAGGATGAAGAGATAAATGATGTTGAAGAAAACGAGAACGAAGTTTGGATGACAAATATCATTGAACGTTACATGAACCGGCCGAATAAGCCAATTTTTCATGATATGTGCCTTGCAGATTTCTGCTCAGAGTTCAGAGTGTTGGCTAAATCCCAAGTTCCTAAGACGGGAAATCAAAATGTGTTTGAGTTACAGAATGGAAAAGGTTACGTACAACGAAGGACAAGAACACAACATGCTGTTGTAAGATATCCAAGGTTCAACGTTGAAAAAATGTCAGAAAAATATTATCAATCTCTTCTGCAACTTTTTCTCCCTTATTGGACAGAGACACAGTTGAAGCCACCAGGGTTTGATTTATATGAAGATTTTTATGAAACTGGTCACGTGAAAATTTCTGGCAGGAATCGTAATCAATCAGTGAAGTTAATTGTGGATTTGAATCATTCAAAGTATGCTAAAAATGAAGATGTAATTGACAATGCTCAGGAAGCATATGAAATGAATGGTGAACCAGAAGATGCATGGTCTCGCATATGTCCAGAAACAGAGGTTCTTAGAAGGGAAGGTATAGCACTCAGAAACGTCAACACAGTTTCACAGGAAGATATTGTGGATGTCATACCGGATATTGAGAGTGAGACACATAATGCAGATGTCATGTATCACGTTCAACAAAACATGAATTCAAGAGAAGACATGACACCTATTCTTCAGAATTTGAATGAAACGCAGAAGGAAATATTTTACATGGTGCGTGAATGGTGTTTAGCAAAGATTACGGGAGAGAAATGTGAACCCTTACATTTATTTGTGACTGGTGGTGCAGGGACTGGTAAAAGTCATCTGATTAAAGCTATTCATTATGAAGCGTCGCGTTTGCTTTCAAGAATTATGTCTGATCCAGAGAGGATATCAGTGCTTCTCGCCGCATTCACAGGAACGGCAGCTTTTAACATTGGCGGAAATACACTGCACCACTTGTTTTCATTAACAAAGTATCTTCCATTGCCTTACGAACCACTTGGAGAACAAAGTCTCAGTGAATTGAGAGTGAAGATAGGGGATCTGCAGATTCTTATAATTGACGAAATATCAATGGTGTACAAAAAACTTCTGTATTACATACACGAGAGATTGGTGCAGATTAAGAAATGCAGAGAACCATTTGGAGGAGTCTGTGTTATTGCTGTTGGAGATTTTTATCAGCTTCCTCCAGTTAAGCAGCGAAAAGATGAGAGGCTTTACAAAGTGAATATGACATATCCTATGGACTATTGGCTTGACTTCTTTAAGGTCATTGAGTTAAAAGATATTATGAGGCAAAGAGAGGATTTGTCTTTTGCTGAGGTTCTGAATTCCCTTCGTGTTAGAGAAAAAGATGAACCATTGACACAAGAGCAAAGTACTATGTTAGAAGAATGTATCAGGGATGGACCAGAAGATGTTCTTCATGTGTTTTCTACCAATGAGGAGGTAAACACATTCAATCTCACAATGTTAAAGAAGACTTGTGAAAATTTATTAGAAATCAATGCTCAAGATTACAAGAAGGATAAAACATCTGGGAAATTGATACTGAAAAACAGACCTGTGTCAAAATCAAAATCTGATGGGCTTCCAAGCACCCTGATTTTATCCATCAGAGCAAGAGTGATGCTCACAAGAAATTGTAATGTAGAAGATGGTCTTGTGAATGGAGTAATGGGGCATATTTGTCAGTTTGTTTTTGAAGAAAACAGTAATGGAGTTGTTAGAGCTGTAGGCGTTGTTTTTGATAATAAGGAAGTTGGAAAGAAGTCAGGACAAAAAACAAAGGATGGGAATGTAGTGTTAATAGAAAGAGTGCAAGATGAGATAAAAGACAAGATAACTACAGTGGTACGTCACCAATTCCCAATTCGTTTATCTTGGGCGTGCACGGCTCATAAGGTGCAAGGGATGACAACAAACGAAGTAGTAGTGAATTTAGATAGAGCATTTGCCCCAGGCCAAGGTTATGTCGCATTGTCAAGGGTTACTTCAAAGGCTGGTTTATATATTGATACAGAAGATCCAACTCGATTACTGAAAAATGTTTATGCTGATCCAGAAGTTAAAACAGCTTTAAATGACATGGAAAAGGTTACTGTTGGTGATATTTCACGGACTCTAAATTCATATGGAAGGACTATAGTTCTGCATAATATACAGAGCTTACATAATCATTTTGGAGATCTACGAAACGATGCTAGGTTCAATCAGGCTGATGTCATTTGTTTAACAGAGACATGGTTAAGATCTGGGGAAAACACGGAGACTTTTGCTCTTCAAGGGTTTCAGTTTCATCATCTCCCTAGAAAGGAAGCATACGAGGAAAATACCTTATTAAATCATAGTTTACGCATGTCAAAAGGTGGAGGTGTTGCTCTGTATTTGAAAGATAGTGAAGATTCTTATGATATTCTTTCACCGTCTCAGATGAATATTGAAGGAATAGCTGTGAAATTATTAAAGGAAAATATTTTGTTGATAACTGTGTATCGACCATGCACAGCAAAAATGGCAACATTTCTGCAGAGTTTTCAGACAGTTCTGGACTTCTTGAGAGCAAGAGATCAATGTAGTATCATTGTTGGGGATTTTAACGAGGATGCCAAAGCTAATGGTCCGCTTCAAAGGTTTTTAAGAGATCAAAACTTCAGGCAGCTTGTATCCTTTAACACCACCGAAGGAGGGACAATTTTGGATCATGTGTATGTATCCAGTTCTGTACAAATTGGCGGTCTTCATAAACTACCAACATATTATAGTTATCATGATGCTGTACTTCTAAAATTGATAGATAATTAACTATGATGCCTCATTTTCAAGCAAATCAGTCTTATTAGAACATACAGTGTATCTTGGTAGTTTTATGCAACCCGCTATGACGGACGATTACTGTTTTACATTAGACAGAATTACGTAGTTTAAGAAATTATAGTCAGAAAATACATATCCTCTACTCTTTCATTAATGTAAGAAGTTATTTATGACCATCTGCAGATAGAAGGATATTTAAAATTTGAATATTCTCCTCAATTATTAAAATGACATAGTTCCAAGGGTCCTTTGTCAGAAAAGCAAAAATATGGCAAATAATGTTATGGGCCATGTAAGAATCAATTATTTTTTTCAGATTGAAGCACGAAAATGTAAAAATCAGTTGTCAGCTGTCGATGAATATCTACAATGAAACATATAAAGAAAACCCAAACAGGATAGTAATGGATATTTTAAGAAAACCTATATACCCATATAAAATAAATATTTTGAGATATGTGACTGTAGTAAATATACCGTAAAGGTCTAAGCAACGTTGAACAAAAGCGTTGTAAATTGTACGCAGTCTTATGTAATATAACGTATATAGTCTTAGATAAACTAAACATGTGATGAAGATCCACTAATTGGACCATTATGATTTTAACTGTGCTGTAGTTTTTATATGTAGTGTAGTGTAGTCTTTTATAATATACTGTACATAGCCTCTTAAATTTGTGACTATTATATGTACGTACTTTACCATATTGTGTTTACCAAGTATTTTACCATATTGTTCGTGTTTCAAAGATCAATGCTATATTCATCACTGTGCACCTTATGTATTAAAAATTGCCTTTGAAATGTTTGACCATACTGTACATTTTGGTAAGATCCAAAGATATTTAGCTATATTGACCATTGCGTATTTCTTGTAATACAATGTAATGTCCTTTTATTTATAACCATTCATTACACGCTGTTAATATCCAGTAAGTGAATCACTTTGAACATCGTGTAGTCTTTTCTATTTCGACGATTATATAGTCCTTTATATACAATGAAACTGAGTTTTACAATTCAGTAGGTATTCTACATTCTAATAAGATGTATATTGATATATAGTTTACCATAAATAGTGTTTTGAATTTGTGAGCATACTGTACATTCTGAAAATATAGCCCACGTTAACTATTGAGACATTTTTATTGTCTGAAATATAGCATTTTAATTGTTTACCAAACTGTACATACTGTTTAGATCCAGTAAATGAGTAATTTCTATCATTGTCTACTCATCTGTAATAATTGTTTTTTTTATTTCGACTGTACAGTACATGCTGTAAAGATGCAGAGAGTAAGGTATTTTGATCAACATGTTCTAATACAATATAGTGTTTAAAATTTATGACATGCTGTAAAGATCTATTATTTGAGACAATATTTAAATGAAGCAGCCATTTAGATGAATTAAATACAAAAAAATGTATTGTATATGCTGAAAAGATTAATCAATTTAGCTTTTTTGACTACTGACCAGTCCTATATAATTTATTTTGTGACTGTACTGTAGATTTAGTGACGGTTTTTTGAAATTCATGTTGTCATAAAGCACAATGCACATTTATGATATAAAGATAAAATGATTCTAAAATTTTCACCTTAATGTAATTTTTTGCATTTAATGAACCTGATTACTGTAAACATGTAAATGATGAAAATTTGGATGATATTGTGAATATACATATTTTCTTGATATAACAGATTATATATATCGAGAACTCTCACTGGCAGTCGTTCGGTGTGTTTGCTTACTTTGAAATCAGATGGTTTTAGTTTTAGTAAATACATCGAAATATTAGCTTGCATAAAATATCAAAACAATAAACTATTATCCTGTAGTAGATCAACCACATCTTTATAGATATAATTATGTTTACTTCCACTTCAAATTGATTTAAGTTGTATAATAGGTCTCGATATAATTCGTTTGCAAAATTGTAAAATATGCTAAAACGTTGGTCAGTTAATGTTTGTATTTTCAAATTTCGAACCGGATAATTAAAGTTCTAATAGCAAAAATGAATGTGAGGTTTACATTGTAATTATATATCAGAAAAGTGCCCTGCTAGATATATTAAGAAAAGATTTGGATATTTTTGGAGCTTGTGGTAAAATGTTTATGCCAATATAAGTTTAGGTTATAATATCTTGGATTTCTAATGACATTTTCTGATTTTTAATAGTGCATGGTAAAAAAATGTAAGATTTTTTGTCAATCATTTCATAGTATACAAGTTCAGGCGAAAATTAGAGCGAGTTTGCTGTTTAATCTGAAATCAAAATCATTTAAAAGTATTGTAGGACTTAAATCAGGACAAATAAACTGAAAGAAAATAGATAAGAGCAGCTTGGTAAATTTTTCAATGATGTAGAGTAGCATACGTATCTTAATATCTCTTATCTTATCCCTTTATTGATGTAAATGCATGAATGTTGATTATATTTTTAGTGCTAATTAAAACAAATTATTATAAAAATACTGTAACAGTTGGAAAAATATATACCCTGCTCAAAATCCTACTTCCACCTCCCCGCGGTGAGCAGGGGGCAACGGACAATGTCCGGCGAACGGAAGAGGTTTGAAAAACTTACCTAACAGAAATGTAAAAAAAAATTAACGACAGACAGGAGAAGTTCGATCGCAGAAATGGTTACCTATATTCAGTAGGTCGTAATTCCCTTATTTGATACATGTATCAAATTAAAGAGTACAAATAAACTGGAATCATCATATTGTTTGTGGGGGACCAATGTTCGAATTCGTGGCTTTCGTGGATAACCCTTGCCGACGAATTTACATCCCCAAGAACCTATATATAAGCATTTGTTTAATATTTATCAAAATTATCTCGAACTTGCTACCAACGAAATTACGTCCCCCCTTCTCACGAAATTTTTGTCTACCCACGATTGTTGAACCCCCCCCCCTTCCCACGAATAATAATGATTCCATATTATATTTACCTCTACCATGTCTGATTCCGTCTATTTCTGGAAACTCTTACTTTTTTTCATAGCTCTATAGAAACAGATAGGATTGAAATCTACATGCCCCGTTTATCGATTGGTCGAAGCCTACAACGACCTTAGAAAAACCATGAACTGCACAAAATAATCATGATGATATCAGACTAAAATTCCCATAGGAGACGATTTGTCTGTTTCTTTTACCTAACCTACTGATGTATATTAACAGTAATTAAGTTTTTTAAACCTTATTTTTACAATTCATTTATTAATTTGTTAAAAGAAAGACGTTAATATTACAATTTAAATGCTTTCTTTAATGATTCATGCGGGTTACAGAGATAGCGATCGTTGCAGAGAAAAATACATAACCTGCTTACGCGGGTATTTTTTTATCCAATGTCGCCCCTCCATATCCCTCAGGAATCATAAAGGTAAGCATTTTATTGTTTAAATAATCTCAAATTGAAAATGACGGCATCAGACACGAGATCTAAATTCATTTCAAATCTATTCATTAGACGCAAACTTGCAAGCGCAATTAACTTAGATACATGTATTTAGTTGTAAATTCTGTCATTTAACACGATTTAATAAAGTTTAAAACTAAAAATAAATTATCTAATCAATTCGAGGAAGATATCAGACACAGAATTGCAAGTGCAACTTAGATATGCTATTTTAAATCCATCTGATGTCATTTTAATACGATTTAAATGAGTTTAGAATTTCAAAAAAAAAATATAATTAAATTTCTTCAAATTAATTCAGGAAAAATATCATTAAATGCAGACTTGTAAGCGCAACTTTGATATCCTAGTTTTATGTCCGTCTTAACTCATAATAACACGATTTAATAAAGTTTAGAATTAAGAAAAAATATTTAAATTTCATCTAATCAATTCGAGAAAGATGTAATCAGACACATAGTTGCAAGCGCAAATCAGCTGAGGTCATTTTAACACGATTTAAATGAGTTTAAAAAAATCGAAAAATTAATTTTTTATCTAATCAATTCGAACACAACTTAGATATTATATGTTAAAATCGGATTCAGGAATTTTGAGCTCGAATTTGATTTTTATGAATTTTTGTTTGAACTAACATGTAAAGAAAAAATGAAGAAAGAAAACGGTATTTAGAATAATTTTAGAATATTTGTAAATCCAAGCACTATCAAGTAAGAAAACACATTCAGCACCTGATGATTGAACCCAGATCGCCCGTGTTAAAGTCCACGACTACATGTACAACGAATAAGCTGCACGAACTCGATTTAAATGAGTTTGAAAAATTCGAAAATCCTATAATTCATGATCATGCAATGATTTTGAAAAAGATGTCATCAGACGCAGAAAGCAAGAGCATTACAAAAATAATGTTTTAAAATTAGTCTGAGGTCATTTTAACACGATTTAAATAACTTTGAAATTTTTGGAAAATTCAAAATTCATCCAATCAATTCGGGAAAGAAGTCAACAGACGCAGAATTGCAAGCGCAACTTATATATTCTGATTTAAAAGTAGTCTGATGTCGTTTTATTACGATTTAAATGAGTTTAAAACCAATCAATTCGAAAACGATGTCATCATACGCAGAACTGCACGTGCAACTTAGATATTATGTTTTAAAATTTGTCTGAGGTCATTTTAACACGATTTAAATGAGTTTAAAATTTTTGAAAAATTAAATTTTATCCAATCAACTCGAGAAAGATGTCATCAGACGCAGAATTAAAAAAGCAATTTAAATATCATGTTTTTAAATTAATTTAAGTCATTTCAACACGATTTAAATAAATTCAAATAAAAAAAAAA
>WFKH01006014.1:332269-349266 GCA_016163765.1 Magallana hongkongensis
TATTTATCATCCTTTAAGTTTAAGAAAAAGGTAGTGACCTTGACCTGACATTGATGTGAAAACAGGATGGTCAAATTTGATTAAACTGATAGAATCATTTGTTTACATGATCTGTTTGATTGTGTCAAAATTTTATGATTTTTTTAATAAAAGAAGGATATCTGATAATGAGAAGACTCCTTCCTTAAACTTGCTTTTCTTGTACAAAAACAAATGTTGTATGATTTCCTAGCTCAATTACCTTTCCCGTACAAATGCTTAGATTCCCAATAATTATGCAATCTGATTAAAATCAGATCCTCGATCCGCTCCTTGTTTTTTATTATAGAAAAACAAGGAGCGAACCGAGAATCTGATTTTATTCAAATTTAATAATTATGAATCCTTTAGTTAGTAAATATGTCCATGAGAAGGTACTATTTTTTCAGACATTAAATTTTTTCTGCATTATTCAAATCAACAATATTTCGTTTTACTTAAGTTTCGGGCTTTTGATCCGTACACCCCGAGTTAAAACCCCGCAGTGGCTTTTGTTGTTGCTTACTAATTTGAATTTTTAAGATATTCATTTTTTATTCCCCAAACTGCAAATGTTTTGCTTATTTGACATATGTACAGTTTATTTATCATTATTTCTTTTATAATCAAATAATTCACTGTTAATTTGAGTGACTTTATCGAGGTGTGTTATTCCACCATTATTAGAAATCAATTAAACAAGTAAACAACACACCCGTTCATTGTACTCAGTACGTTTATTGCTTTGTAAACGAAAGAAAGAATGCATACATTTATCAGGTTATTGTGAAGCATTTATGTCGCGTTTTATTGAATAATATTTTACATCCACCAAGTATGATTCCCTCTATATCTTACGGAAATTTATTGTACACTCATACATGTAGTTCTGTAAAAACTCACAGACGCCACGTTTATCGATTGGTTGTTCAAAACCTTCAGCATCACTGACTGCACGAGATAATTATGCTGATGTCTGGTTAAAATTCCTATAGAAGACATTTGGTTAGATTCATGCAGGTTATGAAGGTAACGATCATCGCAGAAAAAAAATACATAACCACTAATGCGTGTTAGGTATATTTTCAGCAATATAATGTCGCCACCTTCATATCCCCGATGAATCACCAACGAAATCATTAATTTTTTATTGTTTAAATATAAACTTGTCGTTCAATTAATACGGTGATCAAAGGTGTATGAAACGTTTAGTTTCCTTTTGAAACCCTATAGTGTTTTTGTGCAATTTGTCAAAAACACCTAAAATTAATTTTATCTCTGTAAATCAGAACTATTTCACGAAACGTTTAGTCATATCCACTTTTGAATGTATCATCAAACAACTTTTGAATGGATCATTGTAGCAAGGACAACGGACTTTGAACGTATCATTTTTCTTCAAGGGTTTGTTGCTAAAATTAAAATAGCAGCTACAGGAATTAATTATAGAAACTTTTGCGAATATCAATTTAAAGTTTAGATAATAGGCTAATATTCTGATATTGTATTATTTCAAAAGCACACGCCGTTTTAGTTTGTCAAGTGTCCAAACCTCAAAGTTTGCATTTTCCCCCCAAAATTGCATTAGAAAATGGCTCAAAATTCTTCATGCTACAATGCTTTTTAAAAAACAAGACTGTTCATAAAAGAGCAACTATATAACTCTACTTTTAACCAAATATAATGAGATTAATATTTGTTTAAGATTGGTAATAAAGAATTTTCTTTCCTCAGTGAACGTCTTCTGTCCAGGTAAACAAACAATTTTGAATGTATCACACGGCACTTGAATGAAATGATTCAAAGCGGTTGTACGGTGTGTTATAGTTTAGACTGAATAGAAAGATCTGAGCTGTTATCACCACGTGACCAAAAACGCTGAAATATACCTACATATACACCGTCAGGGACTGAGCTAAAGGTCACGAACATTACTCTCATACGTACGATGTAGAAAATTTACGTGCGGTGTTATTTTTACTTCTGTGAAAATTAAGGCGTTTAATTTTTACTGATTTATAAAACTCGTAAAAATTAGTAAAAATTAGCAGCACGTAAAAAATACCCGGTATACGGAATACATTTGTTGTTTTATGTCGGTGTGAAAAAAAAAATGGCGGATAGGCAGGGGTCATTTGGGTTAGGTAGGGGCGGTTCCTGGAAAAAGAGTGGCATGGGTGTCCCGGGGGGCAAGGGAGCTTAGCCGGCTGGTTTAGCTTGGGCCCAAGGGATGCCATGGGGGGCCCTGTACCCGACAGGTTTGACCAACTGTTTGGGTTTGTAACCCCATTTAGGCCACCGGTATACAGCACTCCTCAGGCCCGGACAGTTGAAGACAGCACTGTGGTAGGGGAAGTAGATATGTCACTTACCCGGGGGATGAATAGGGGTGAAGCTGTAAGTGGAACAAATGTATTGGGGACAGCTGAGGTAGAACATGCCAGTAGTGTTGAGGCAGGACAGAGGGACCCCGTAGTTAGGGCAAGGCGGGAGGCGTGGAGTCTGCCCGAGGGGACCAGGGTGTGTCTGAATTGCAGGCACGGGTTGGGGCTATAGAGTCCCAGCAAGCCCAGATTACACAACTGTTGGTGGGGATGTCAGGGTCATTGGGGGAAACTCGCTCTCAGGGATCAAGCCCCAGGGATGATGCCCATGACAATCTGCCTCCTGAGGCAGGGGTGAGCTCGCAGTCTGGGAGTCAAGGAACTGTAAACACCGGGCATCCTCTGGCGGATGCTAGTGTTCCCAGGGTTGTAAACACTGCGAGCACTGCTCGGGTGACGCCAAGTAGCATGGGGGAGAGTTCTTCTCATGGGAGTGGTTCTCCTGGGCAGGGACAGGTTGAGGGGCAGCGGCCAGGTGTCGAGACAAGCGGGTATGGTGAACAACAAAGGATTGTAGCGTCGGACCCGGGGGGTGCTAGCTCTGGGGGAAACCATGCCTCAGACAGCCATGTCGGGGCCCATGCCCGTGAGAGTAAGGGGCCGTGCCCTGGGGGAACCATTGTATGGTGGGGCAATCCCAGATACGCCTGTACTTGAAAATCTGCCGCCGCGGGGGGGGGGGGGGGCGGTACGCACTCCAGGTCGGAGCCCTCTGGAACCCATAGCCACTTGCACTCATCCCTGGGGCAGGGGTACAGTAGGGATCATCCCGAGAATCCGGTGGGGTACAATGCCACTTTTAGTACTCAAGCACCTATGAGTGCCATCGCGGCTAGTCATGCTAGGTTGGCTTATCCACTAGTAAGGGAGAACGTGTCGCTGGGGACCCCGGGGAGGCCTGTGGGAAATGCCTCGGCTTCCAGCAGTAGTTGGGGGCGGTCAGGGCGGAACATCCCAGTTGAGGCCAAAAGTCTTAGGTACAATGGTAGTTTAGAGTGGGGGTTGTTTTACGCCAAGTTCAGAACCTTAGCAAGGTACTACGGGAGGACAGATGACGACAGCTTGTTGGCCCTGAGTGTATCGGTTGAAGGCCCTGCATTAAAGTATTTTCATATCCTCTCATCGCGGGGGGAAGAAATGAGCTTTGGGGAATTAGCTTCGCGCTTTGAACAGCGGTTTGGAAAGGGCACGTTCCAAGCTGCATCTCAAGTAGAGTTTAACGCCATGACCCAGGGGTCCGAGGAGAGTTTAGAGCAATGGGGGAACCGGGTTATGGAAGTCGGGCAGCGTGCTCTAGGGGCGAGAGTTCCGGGACAAGTGCTCCAAGAGCAGGCAGTCCTACGGTTCGCGATGGGCTGTCAGGATCCGCGAGCCGGACGGAAACTCATCGATAATCCTCTTATTACTGTTGACGAAGCTGTGCGAAGGGTCAACACTTACCAACTTAGCCGACAAGCTCTGGCGCCATGCCGTAGGGGAGTACATTCCGTGTCGAGAGACGGTCAGTTGTCCGGTGGGGAGTAGTCGAGATCTCCCTCGCCCACACCGCGTAGTGATTCCTACGGCTCAGTAAGGCGTGATGTTCCACAAAGACAAGAGTCCGTCGCACACTCTAGCTTGGCCAGTAGCAGAGGGAACACGGTACCCGTAGGGACTCAGGTGGGTTCTCCATCTAGTCCTCACAGCCGTCAGCGGGGGTCCGGGTTGTGCTATGCATTCAATCAGCAGGGGCATTTTCGGAGGGAGTGCCCAAATCGGTCGCGATCTGAATCATCACATCATCAGGGCCCGCATACTAGTAAACAGGCTGATGGCAGACAGGTGCATTTCTCAGATACTCCCACAGTAGGGGCAGCCGCTCGAGTTGTGCCATCGATTAGGTCGGGGGGGGGGGGGCTTGGCTATGGGGAAAGTGCGTGGCGCATACCGATCAAGGTCAATGGTGTCCTGGTGAGCGCGGTGGTCGATACTGCAGCTGAGATCACAATTATAGCACAGCGGGTTTATGATAAGATGTCTCCGCGTCCTGAAATCTCCACTAGTATCGATGTAAACCTCGCCGGGGGCGGGGCAACCATGGCGGTGGGTTCTCTAGGGAATGCTCTTATAGAAATAGGGGGGACCCAGTTAAGACATCTAGTGTATGTTGCCCCACTTCAAGATGAAATGCTCCTGGGCATTGATTTTATGCAGGAGCATGGAGTACAAATGCACTGCAGTACAGGGGAGTTCCGCGTCGGGGCTAGTCTGACAATACAGCCCACGTTAAAGGCAAACTCTCCCTCCGTGCAAGCTGTCTCGGTACGTCGCGTGCGTCTACCTCCATTGTCAGTGGGGGTGATTGATTGCGAGATAACTAATGAGATCCCTGACTTTATTCTTGAGCCCATAGATGAATTTTCGGTAGGGGTAATTCCTTCAAGGTCATTTAACAAGTCCGGAACGAGGGGTAAGTTGTGCCTCATGAACTTCACGCAGAGGGCGCACATTTTTCGGCAGGGTCAGCCTTTGGCAACCGCGACGCCTGCGACCGAAGCAGGAATTCCGAAGGCGTCTGTAAGACAGGTCGGAACGGAGGGTTCTTCCGAAGTACTCGCACACATCAAGGGGTTACTCGAGGACATCCGGGTCAATGCTCCGCCTGACGTGCGCGAGGAGGCGGTGTGGCTTATAACACAATATTCAGATGTATTTGCCGTTAGTGACTTAGACCTGGGCGAGTTCACAGCTACATCACATCGAAACTGGAGAAGCACGGTCTTTCAAGGAGAGGAAGAGGGCCATTTAGACCGTAACTGGCTGCGGGAGTAATACAACCGTCCACATCAGATTGGGCCGCCGCTCCTGTGCTGATAAGGAAAAAAGACGGTTCTGTGCGGTGGTGAGTCGATCATCGGGCGCTTAACAAGGTGACGGTTAAGGACACCTACCCGCTTCCACTCATCGAGGAGTGCCTCGACACGCTAGCGGGTAACCTCTGGTTTTCAAAACTAGATGCCAACGCTGCGTATTGGCAGATTAAGGTCAACCCCGAGGATCGGAAAAAGACAGCTTTCATAACTATGGGCTTTTCGAGTTCACGAGAATGGGTTTTAGCCTACACCGGTTAAATTGGAAGATAGCTCTGGCCTTCCTGGACGATGTTCTCATTCTCGGGGAGTCAACGCAAACTCATCTGGCCAACTTGCGGCAAGTATTCGAGAGATTCCGTCAATATGGCCTTAAGTTCAAGCCTAGGAAATGCGAGTTCTTCCGGCAAAAAGTTGAGTTTCTTGACCGCTCGGTGAGCTCGGAGGGTGTTGAAATGGGTGATCAATATATTGAAGCAGTTCGAGACTGGCCGAGGCCTGTAAATACAAAGGCGGTCGAAAGATTCTTAGGCTTCGCGAACTATCACCGGAACTTTATCCCTCACTTTTCAGAAGTTGCAGCCCCGCTGTATGCCATAACGGGCAAGGCTGCCTTCCGGTGGGACCGTGAACAAGAACAAGCCTTTTGAGACCTAATATCGCGACTTACTAGCCCCCCAGTATTGGCCATTCCAACCCAAGAGGGGCACTTCATTCTGGACACTGACGCCTCAGACTTCGCCATTGGCGGGGAATTGTGTCAAGTTCAGGATGGGTGCAAGCGGACCATCGGGTATGCAAGTTCCGTGTTATCTGCAGAACAGCGTCCGTACTGCACTACTCGTAAGGAGTTGCTCGCGGTCGTTAGGTTTACCCGTCAGTTCCGACATTACCTCCTTGGCCGGAAGATTACCATCACAGACCACACAGACCATCACAGTTTGACATGGTTAATTAACTTTCGTCACCCAGAGGGGCAAATAGCGCGGTGGCTTGAGGAACTCAGTCAGCATGACATGACCATAATTCACCGGCCGGGCAAAAAGCATCTAAATGCAGACGCTCTCTCTCGAGATGTGATTCAGCCGTGTGGGCCCTTGGGCCTGACAGTTGCGCTTAAGGATTTGCCGTGTGGTGGTTGTCACTACTGCCGGCGTGCACATGAGCGATGGCAGGATTTCTCGAGTGAGGTAGACGATGTGATACCTCTTGCATCCCTGTTCTCAGAAGAGAACACACAGACGGGGTTTTCTGAAGCTCAACCCTCACCAGTTGGATTGCCTCCAGCTTGCCGCGAGTTCCTGAGTGAGGGGGCATTAGAGCAGTCATATGAGGGTGTGGGTTTAGGAGAAAGTCAAGTCCCTAGGGTGTGCATGGTAGTTTTTTCTGAGGCATGTACTGAGCCGGAGGTTGTGATTGATGAGGCTCGTGGGGCCGTAAGGCAGTTGTTTGGAGGTGGCCCTGAATCATTGGCGGAGGTATCAGACCAAGAAGGTATTTCTCTTTCCTCCTATAGTCCAGAGGAACTAGCGAGGAAACAGATAGATGAACCTGCTTTCCGCTGGCTGGTAGGGTTCCTGGAGTCAGGAAGTGTGCCTCAGGACAGTGAGCTTATCCTGTCAGGGCCTGAAGAAAAGTGCTACTATCTGGAGCGGGGGCAGTTTATAATGGATAAGGAGGGAGTTATCTGGAGAGTTAGTTCTCCTGACCCTGATAGGCTCTTGGTTCCGAGTAGTTTACGGCATGAGGTGATGTCTACCATCCATGATATCCCTAGTTCTGGTCACCAAGGGGTGCAGCGCACAAAGGCAAAAGCCAGAGAAATGTTTTATTGGTGGAAAATGGGGAGAGACATTAAAACTTATGTACTTACTTGTGACGCCTGCTGTCGTAACAAGCGTGGTCCTCTGCCGTCACGCGATGGCCTTAAGAGTTACCAGGCGGGTAGCCCCATGGAAAAGGTACACTTAGATTTTCTGGGACCCCTTCCCCGCACTGAGACGGGGAGTGAGTACATCTTGATGATAGTGGACAGTTTCACGAAATGGGTTGAGTGTGTGCCACTCCCCTCACAAACGGCTGAAGTAACAGCTCGGGCTGCAATCATGGAATTCTTTGTCCGGTTTGGGTACTCTTTCGAAATTTTTACGGATCAGGGGCGAAATTCTGAAAGCGAGTTGTTCCAAAAGATTTGTAGTCTTTTACAGATTCATAAGTCGCGTACGACCCCGGATAGACCCTCCGGCAACGGTCAGGTTGAGCGGTACAACCGCACCCTGATGGACGCAGTCCGTTGTTACGTAGACAATCAAGTCAAATCGTGGGACAAGCATCTGGGTATCTTAGCGGGTGCATTGCGGTCTGCGGTAAATGGACACACCGGATATACCCCAAACCGCCTAATGCTAGGACGCGAAGTGAATAGTCCCGCAACTTTGCAGTTTAGGCCTCCCCCGGGGGAATCAGATCAAAAGGGGGGGGGGGAGGGAGAGGTGGACACCTATGTGGCGAATTTAGAAAAAATGCTCAGGGAGTCCCACGAGTTGGCCAGAGCAAAATTGCGCGCAGCTCAAAAGTCGATGAAGAGGGACTACGATCTTCACATTTGCGAACGGCAATAAAGTAGAGGATTTAGTTTATTGGCGCCGTAACGCAAGCAAGAAAGTAGAGTCGGTATGGCTGGGCCCCGGGGTAGTGATAGCCGTGAAGTCTGACACCATCTATGAGGTGCGTACTCGCCGAGATGTGCTAATTTTGCACCATGACAAGCTTAAAATCTGTCAGGCACGCGAACTGCCCAAGTGGATACGCGACTATCAGGCCCGTACGCGTGTCATCGAAGAACCCGCAGGGGAGGAACCGAAACGGGCGCCACAAGAGAAAAACGACAAACGTGGCGAAGAATTCGTATTGCCAAAGACCAATAATCCGATAAATGCGCCGTTCATGGGGACTCGGAGCCGGTCTCGGGTTGCCCCGGAAACATCGCAACAGCTTCAGGCGTCGGAGAGCCAGGGGCGCAAGAGACGGGGAGGCAAACGCAAACGATATGAGTATTGCGTGTGTAAACCAGAACCCCCGTTGGTCTTATGGTACAATGTGACCAGTGTAAAGATTGGTTTCACCCCATCTGTGTGGGTAGGGGAGATGAGGAGGTCAGAGAGTTTAGGCTTTAGGGTCTAGGGAGCTGAATTAGGGGCCATCACTGTAGCATTAAGGTTAGATATATAGCACTCACTTGAGGGCAGGCCCCAGGGGAGTTACCCAGGGGCAAATAGGGTTTTATTACCGCCGGGTGACGGAGATCCGCCAGGTGAGTTTGGCGGGGTTGGCGGAAAAGGTTAACATAACTTTAATGCTCTGTTCAGTTAACAATCAACGCTCTGGTGCCGTGATCCATGGAATGCCACCCAGAGGAATATCACCAGGGAACACCAGTGTGAAAGAAGAAGAGCAAGGACCTCGACAAGAAGGGACTTGGAGGATTAACCCTAGACTTTTTATATGGACTCTTTTTTTCGTATACTGTTTCGGTTTAATGTGAATGTTGTGTATCGTGTAATTTGTAACTAGTGGTTGCATTGGTCGGAATTGGGGCATTCCTCCACAAAATGGGGGGGGGGGGGGGTACTGTGTTTTGGGGGGGGGGGTATTTCCTTTTGTTTATATATCGGGCTCGGCGTCCCGGTTTCGCGGGCTTTTGTCGCTCTCTTCTTTCTGCAATCGTCTGAAGGTTCGCACGTGTGCAGCCACCAGTCAGCAATCTTGTGAGTTCTTGTCTCTTGTTATAGAATATACATTGTTTATTACATAAGTGATTGTTTGCTTATTTATTGACCGCGGAAATCACTTCAATAATAAGTGTAAATCATCTTAATTCTATAATATAACAATCCGTCCAATTGTAATATTTTATCAGACAAACTATGAACTAAGTCGACTAAACTAAAGTGCTATTACGGCTGACAGTCTCACAGTGCCTTATCAATAATTAAACAGAGAAAATTCGAACTATAAACATCTCGCTATCTAACCAATTCCTTTCATATTTACTCGTTAAGCTCAAAGAGGTTAATAAATCTTACTCTGGAATATTGTACTGTAGAAGCACATATTTTCGTTGGGTCAAAATTTCGTTGTTTTTAAACTAAATAAGATTTCGTTGGCATTTAATTTCGTCATATCGTAATCTCTTTGTATTTATTATTACTTGGGTTAAAAATTCGTCATGGATTTAATTTCGATGATTTAAACTGCCAACGAAAATAACGAAATTAAATCCTCAACGAATATTTCTGCTTCTACAGTATTTAACAATGTTTAACGCGATCAATAAAGTGTTTAACTTACAATTTTAACCCGAACATCTTAACACTTTTCCCGTTAAACATGTATTATAAATCTTCTTATAATTTGTATTAAAAATAAATGTGATATGAAACTATGACTGGAGACTGTAGCTCTATATGCTATACTTTATATAACAAAAATATTAAAAAATACAATCTATAAAGTACTGTACACTAAATGAGGTCATGTGCACGTTACCTAACAGATGATGACTTTAAATTTATAGACTTAACTAAAAGCTCAAATTTAGAAGACAATAAAACAGGATTAAGTACCAAAATAAAAATCCACTATCTTAAACTAAGTTGACTTTGTAATTAATTGCAAATAAATGAAAACTTAAACTTACATACCTGGAAATCCAAAGAAAGGAGACATAAGTATAATAATTGTTATCAGATGTTTTATTTCGGATGGCGTCGGTGGAAGTGACCAAGGTTGGGCGTATTTCCACCAACCACCCTGCGTCTTTGGATCCCAGGATTTTAGCCAATCAGAATTTAGGATTGGTTTATTTACCGAAACAAAAGTTGTAAAAATATTCCTAATAAGGTGGATTTTTTTTAAACGAGCAGTCACGTGACCTTAAAAAAAATAGCCACGATAATTGAAATAATAGGTTAACCTGTGCTTGACCTCAGGCCTTGCGGCCTTCTTAACAAAAAGCCAAATTAACAAAAGGAACTAAATATTATTATAAAATCACTTAAACATAGATGTGATCAAAGGAACTCGATTACTTATATACAATATAGTTTCCATTAGCTTGTCATGCCAATGTTTTTATAAGCGGAAACACCTTTGCGGTGGGTTTTTTTTGTTGAAAAGAACTAATTTAACAAGGTAACTCAAAAAAGGACATTTGTATGTCATATATATTGCATAATATTAGGAGACATTTTTTCGTAGAAAAACCAAATCTTAAAATGTTACCGTAAATCAAATCTTAAAATGTTATCTCATAATATGAATTTCATAAATCATGAAATTATTTAATACATATCAAAATAGTCATAACACCAAATTTTATTTTTAAATAAACATTTGTGGGAAGACAATACCTATACGACAAATGTGTTATGGATATTCTTCGTATATTTTCGTTGTTGTAAATTTATAAGTACAAATATGAGTGATTTGTGGTTAAATGTTTTCTCATGAAATATCAAATCAACCTTAGTTTTGAGTAAAACTGCTGTTTTGGTTTAATTTTCATATATAGAAATACAGAGGCGAGACATATATTATGACGTCATATCTCATTATCCCTTCATTAGCATATCAACGCGATGTGTAGCCTTATCTGTACTGCGTAATCAATTTTGATAAACTATGTTTTTTTGTTAACAAAATATATTACTCTTAATAAATGTTTAATAAAAAAAAAAGTATGTAAACAACATAATTTTTGAGACATTTCCACAAAACTTTGTGAATTTTATTGAAAATTGTGTGAAGAATAAATAAATGAAATATTTTTGTTTTATTTTCTGAAAAAGAACAATTAGGCTTTTTATTTGATGATTTAATGACTAGCATTATATTTTATAACCAAACATGATATATTTTGGTGCATAATTTAATAAATAATGAGATCATACTTCATTGTGATAGAATTTGGCTGTTAAGTTTTTGGACCATGTGAGCTGAAGCAACCTGTCTGAAAACGAACATGCCAAGGTATAAATATTTTGGTCTCTTTAGTAAGTTTATAAGTTGTTTTAACTGTTCAAATTTCAAAAGTTTGGTTTGTCATAATACTTTTTTTCAAGTAAAACAAGTTTCAAATATATATTTTATAATCAAGTTGTATATGCGAAACACAAAACTTTTGTCAATTTTATTGATAAAATACTAAAATAGATATGTTGTATGGATTTCTTAACATGATGGTTAACTGACTCATTTTTTCTTTAGAATTTGAGATTTATATCTGTTACGCTTGGAAAGCTAAAAAATATGGGGATAATTATGCTGGTTTTCTTTTTACCATTTTAGAGCATGTATAACCCCATTTCACTAAATTAACCTGACCTTAGGTAAATTTTCTTCCAAAATTAGTTTGTATTTTTTTTTAACATAGTAGAAGTGTAAGACATAAGATTAGAATTTTTCGAAAAGTACATGTTAATAATACCATGCATGTTGTTCAGACACAATATTTTAAAGCGTATAGTTATTAAATATCAAAACGTTCTAAACATGTAGAAATTACACATTGCAATACTATGAACTCAACGTCTATGTTATAATTCTGTACTTTATCAGTAATGATAGTTACATATATATTCAAAAGTGTATATACAGAACTATCGGTGATGACGTCACTAGAGTAGGGACCCACCTTATTTGCTGTGTTGGATGAATGGTACAAAAGGATCTGAATTAAAAAGTCTAAGAAGGACAACATTATGAAGCTACAAAAAAGTTTGAAGTTAATTTTTCGCCAAGTCATAACGAATACGTCTTGAAAACGAAGTGGGGGCAGAATTACTGACAACCCGCAATGAAAATTCGAGCCCCCCCCCCCCCCCCCCTTGGAACGGATTCAGTAAACGAAACTTATAATAACTCACACGATTTATAGCTAGCGCTCTCGAACGCTAGCGACCACGCTAGTCTTTTTCACTAGAATACGCATGCTCGACTCCATATTAGGGAATCCTGGGAATACTGTACTACTGTAGATGAACTGTACCATTTGAAATTCGTTTTATTATCTTCACATGAAGTTTTGTGTTTTATTGTAAATGTCAAAAAGTAACAGTAGCTTATGTCTTATAATGTAAAGTTATTTTCAATATTATAATAAATAGCTAGCTTTATCTTAAATTCCTTCAAGCTCGGAAAACAACTTCGGATATGTTTTCCGAGCTTTCTGGAAAGGCCCGAGAAGATACGTTTGCTACAAAACAGTACCAATGGTTCTTCAAAATGTTCACCTCGAAATTGAAATTACGGTAGATACATAATGATTAAGGCACAGTCAATGAGCCCACTCTAGATTCACAATTCTAGATTGAGACCCCACTCCAGCACATTTCCAGTACACCACTGTGCCTTCCTATTGTTAATTATTAATCGATTCAGAAATTTAAACCAATGTTTTAGAAATCTGCTTCTGTGTTTTACGATGGCTACAGCGCTAGCTCGCCAATCTTTTTAAAAGATAAGCTTGTATTCTTAAACGATAATCAAATCGTTATACATGTATACTTATTTATCCCCCAAAAATTATTATACAATTCATATATGGATAAAATTTATAAGCCCACTCAATATCTATACTCCGTCCCAAGTTTTTGCTTCCACCACCTTTCGCTTGATTTTCGATAATAATAAATACCTTTGTGCTCATACTACGTTCATCAACTAGAATGAAAAATGTCCAGATTATCTGTTTTGAAACGCCCCCTCTACCGCTTCAGGTTTCAATACACATCCCAAAATACAAAGTCTACGGGGATTTTGCATTGCATCAGCCATGAAATAGCCCGGATGATAACGTTGAAAAATTGCGCGAGGTGTCCCGAGTACTTCCAAATGGAGAAAAGAAGTAAACCTTTCTCCCCAGTATAAATTTCTGTAAGAAATTTTTTTCGTTCCTGTACACTTTTATGAGTGAAAAAACATAATTTGTCAATAAAGATATCATGGATATTTTCAATTTCATCGATTTCAACTGTACCTCTTTCATAGGTATGTGTATTTTTATTAAAAATCATCAACAAGTGATGTAAGGAATACCGGTAACTTGGGACAGACTATAGAATTATGAGGATGGCCTGAATCTTTTTCTAGTGTTGTACTATTATATTCATATGCTGTTTTCTTCACTGATAATAAAATATCTACAAATATAAATTGCGAATAACACAGTCTGGTTTTTTTAAATACAAACACGATTTAACTCTACTTTTTCTTTGCATATAGAGCGTAACTATAAAAATCAAAGTACTGAGAGTACTGAAAGACGGGGTTTTGAAAGTTTGAATTTGTAATTGTCCACGTTTTCTTCGAATATGCTCCCCAAAATTATGAGTTTGAATTAGGTGTTTAAATCTATTTTAAAATTCGGCTTTTTGCAATTGCCTGATAGTTTGTCTAAACTTTACTAAATCCCGGCTGGACTGTCCTTCATAATTTTAGAAAATTGACACAACGGTATTTTATGTAAAATAAGACCCCAAGGAAAAATTTAAAAAACTACAACTAACCGGGAAAATCACAACAACTATATCTAGGTAGATAATTTAAATCATTAGATTTATTTAATTTTGTGATCCAAGGGAAAATCAACAAGGCGGACGGTATCCGTTATACAAGGTTTATGAAAACTCCAAAAACTCTCAAACTGCTGAATTACCGAACAAAGCTAACATTTGTATACCGATAACAAACACAGGCACCTGACGTTAGAGATATTTCTTTTTACAATAATATTATTGATTATTCAAGTACTATAACAATAACAAGGTTCGTCACGGTCGCCATTTTGATTTTTAGACCGACTTTTTTGACACGATTTTCTTGCAGCGATTCATGTAAAATTAATAGGTAAAAATATATCCCTTTACCACTTACTACTTGGTTGTGTAAACTCGTGCATCATCTACATGAATTACGATACAACCGTTCCTTTCATTAAAAATCATACTCCGAATTCAGTCTACTGCTTTCCAAATCGATAAAACTAGAAAATGGAGACCGAAAGTGAATGAATCACGTCATACTTTGGGTAGATCTTTCCTGATTGGCTGTTATATTTGTCGTTAAAAATAAAGCAACAGAATGATAAAGACATTAACTGATAAATGTACAGAGATAAGTCAATTAAAGGACTGGTTAGAAAAAAAATAAGTAGAATGTCCAGATCAGTCACTTAGTGCTAATGAAGGAGAGAAGGTGTCATGTCTAAGAAAAATATTCACACGGCGGAAATATTTTTTACTGAAAATAGATAAAGCAATGTTTATTGTATGATAATTGTAAATTGTTAATTTAAGCTATTTATTCAGAATTTTTTGATTTTAAAATGTCTAATATGCAAAATATGCATTTCTAATAATGCAAAGTTAACGCTTTTAACAGCAAAATTATCAAATGTTGTAGGATATTGTCTTTTAGGGGATCTGTGTCCTTTCAATACACTCTCGTCTATTAAGCGCAAATTTTCATGCGTGTCTTGGAAAAAATGAACTTAATTTATAAAGCGATTTAATTTAAATCAGATTTTAAAACTACGATATAAACTTTGAGTTTTTATCTTCTTAAGGTATACGTTTACTCAAAATGAAAAAAAATCCACTGATGAAAATGAAAAACCATCTATTGTGTGTTATAGACCTTTCATGGTAGTGTTATTTTTCACTTTCAAAAAAGTAGGTCAATGACCTACTTTTTGAATTAGTGGCCAAAGAATATTTTTTGAAAAATTAAGAAAAATATCTAAAAATTTTACACTATGATTGAGATTTTTTTTAATTGTTAAAATAATACAAATTGCTAAACTCTTTTAAAAATGAAATACAGATTATGAATGGCTATTTCACTAAATAGATACAAAACTTTAAGTTTTCATTCACAATTTTTATAAATATTCCAGTTCGAATTTCCTCTATCAGTTTTCAAATCCCTACCCATTTTTGATTCAATTTAACAAAAACCTGAATGATGATAATACTAAAAGATTTATGGTATTAAACTAAGTATATTGACCTTATTCTGCAGGCATAAAATTTATATGGGGTCAATGATCAAATTTTGAGATATGGTGTCTTTTATCGTTTTTAAGCATTTTTCAATATTTTTGTAGTATGTGCCATACGATTATCTAAATGAAAAAGTGAGATAAAATCAACAGAAAATATGCAAAATTACGTTGACTAACAAATAAAATCTTAACTTTGAATATTATTGTACTACTAAAATAATTTCAGTGAAAAACTGAAAAAATTAGACCGAATTTCCTCTGTTTTGCTAAAAGTCCACCTTTGTTTGAGCCTAATTGGATAATTAAGTAAAAATATCGAATGTTATGTCAATAATAATTCATATCATAAATACTTTTTGTCTTTAGAACAAATTTAACTCATGACATTTAACTTTATAAAAATCCAAATTTGAGAACTCAAACCCTGAGTAAACAACGTCCTTTAAATTGTGATAAGTACTATTTCTATTTACATGTACTACCACACGGTAAATTAAAAATTTTAAACATAACACCCATGCATTATCTCTGAATTCATAGGTCTAATATTGGTGTGAGATTTTTACCGTGGGAGAAAGATCAACTGAGTTTCTGATGATAGACATTAAGATATTGATGAAGAATTTTTTAAAATTATGAATGTGACTTGTTTTGTCCATTATAAAGAATAGAAAAAAAGTGTAAAATTATGTTTCATAACATTAAAAAAAATTACATATATATTCAAACTAAGCTGGACAACATGAACATTAACATTAAACTGGGTTCTTCAATGGATAAGATTGTATATATTGTTTGATGTATTGATCACCTAAAATGTATAATCTATATAGATTTTGTTTACAATGCATTGGTCAAAATTTAAATTCAGTTTAATTAACTAAAGAGTCAAGGAACGAGAAGGCAAATTCAGACTTGTTTTTATTTTCTATATACAAAATTCCTTTAGAAATGAACAGCAGTCATATACCGCACGTAGACTGGAAGCCAATGAAACACCTATTTAATACATGTATGTAAGACATCTGTGTATAACCCGTCCAGATTTTAAGTTCGGCTCGCGCATGAAGTTCGGTAGTATTCAGATGATAGATTGTTAAAATAAAATTCACAATTTTTCGAATATGGCACATTGTATTTGGGAACTTTACTTTCGATTCAACCTTCAACCTCTTCTATTGATCAATAAGCTCGTCCACCAACTGAATCGTCAACGGCGTGTGCATTCAGTTACGTAACTCATTCCACAAATCGCTACAACTATGGAATCCGAGCAAGAATATTTTGATCAGTAAAACTATGTGTTTATTTTCTTTACAGAATTTGGACTTAAAAAGATTTGATGCGTGTTTTTTATAATATATATTTACTGAAATGCATGAAAACTTTCTGCACTATTTTCTTACGCGTAGACTCAATTCATGTGTTCTACGCGTGCCTTCCGGTTTGAGACTTCGGCTGCGGTACACTAATAGACGGGGTCACGTGACCCCGTCTAAAAATCATGTACGCAGCAAATGATAGGAAGCAATTTCCTCATTTTTGAAGCACATTTTTTTCAGATATTTATGTACTGAAATATGGATCACGGATAAAGAAAATTGTTCGTCGCGAACCACGGTTTTCAGTACTCTTTTCTCTCTCTCTCTCTCTCTCTCTCTCTCTCTCTCTCTCTCTCTCTCT
>WFKH01006014.1:353384-370350 GCA_016163765.1 Magallana hongkongensis
AATTCATGCATTATTCATATTTCATCAACATCATCATCTTCATATCCTACATTTCATTTATATTTTACATGTACATATTTAGAAACAGACTATTATCCCTATAACTCCCTGTCTTTTATGCACCTATCAAGTAATTATTATTTAATTACCGGTATCTATTCTAGTGGCTTCTGATATTTTATAGCCTTAAGGCATTTCACCTGTATGGTCACTTTAATCAGAGACATAAGTAACAGAGATTGGCAACTGATCGAAATCTCGCGAAATCTCGCGGTCCCTATTGTAAAGTGTTCCCAATTTAAATCAGTATATCTTTCTAATAAACAATTATATTGAAATATAAACAGCTAAAACCTATTACCAAAACATTCAAAATGTTATATTTTCATGAGTTTATGTCATATAAACAATATTAAAAGAGGAGTTTTAGGAGGCAGTTGGCTACCGTCGTCCGAGATTTCGCCGATGTTTTATAGCTGGCCAATATATTTTCTATATATTAATCTTATTTTTCAATTTTTTGTTTCAAAAATGTCTAAAACCTATGCACACTTTTCATCAAAACCATATACTTTTGGTTTAAGATCATTATCTCTGTTTACTAAAATGTAGTTCTCAAAGTAAGGTTGGTCCCGTACCATTTTTCAACAACAAAACACGCTAATGGCGGAGTTGCCAATCTCTGTTATTTATGTCTCTGCTTTAATACATGTGCACATGATCAGGTGGTTTACTATAGCCAATAGAATCCTTTAATCTCTATATCTGAATAAATGAAGAACCCTTAAGTGGACTTGTTAATCTTTGGGAAAACCCACTATCACAGTATCATCACATTGGGACTTAAAATTGAGTCTTTTCTATATAAAAAGGTACTAAATTATAGCATACTAGTATATATACATGTAATACATGTTGTTGAAAAGTAACAGAATTTTTTAAAAAAGACTTTTTCAGAAGAAATAAATCCATGTTTCTATAATTTTTATTACTACATTTATAGAAACATGGATTTATTTCTTCTGAATTTATGCTAATTTAACTGATTAGGGGAATCCAGGTGGACACAGGTATATTCTACCTGTACCCCCTTAGAGGACCCCATAATTGCCTAAAATAGTTAGTTGTTTGTTTTGGTGAGTAGCCGTTCGGGGAATAAATCATCAGAAGTCTTATTTTCTGCCTATTATTCAAGTTAAAATTAATAACAATAAATGATTAAAATTAAATGTTTATCCTCCACACCCCCATCAGATTCAGAGTCTTCTTTAATACATTCTAACATGTGTACAGTAGCAAATTTTAAATCATTTCTTGATTGGTATTTTCCTCTAGATGCACATTAAGATTTAGGAAATTGCTTTTTAATTCTTATTGATAAGATAAACAAAATGTTATATGTATTGGGGGCAATTGTAATCCTAAACAAAGCAGGGTCATCAATAGGCTAGAAATTACCCACATGGATCAAACACTATACATATGAATAAGATAAAATACTTTATTATATCCAGTTCTGGAAAGTCAGGGTGTCTCCAAGGGGGCATAACCTATATACAATTTGATGCACACAAAGAGCAAGAATAAATATGGTTTAGGGATGGGGGATCTCAAAAGTTAAAAATTATCAAAGTATATCATCATTTCCTATTTCAGAGGGGTTAAGGGGGTGGTTTAAGACAACTCCTGGGGGTCATGTACTTACACCATTTGATGCATCATAATGATTTTAGAAACAAGAATATAGTTAGTTTAGTGGTGGGGATCTCAACAGTTTTCAAGATTAATGGTATTTTCCTGTTTCATTGGGTCAGAACAATCCCATAGGGTCATGGCCTACATTTTATTTGATGCATCATAATACATTAAGAAAAAGACCCTTTCCTCCCTATTAAATAAAACTCATATAGACATGATAAGTCTCTACACTTATTTTAATGTAATACACAAATTTAATACAAACTGTCACAGGGTCAATATGGGGTCAACTTAATATTTAAGTCTGACAAATGAAAAAAATAACTTTTGCAATTAAAATAACAGAAACTGTACAAATGCGATAGGATAGGTAACAATTATGAGCTTATTTAGATTTTTAAAAAAAGATGATGATACAGTATGCTGGCAAAGGGAGATCACTTATTTAGAAAGTGAAAGTAATACTTATGTATACCGGTGTCTCATAATATTGTGCGAGTACTACATGTATTATGCTTACCTATATTGGTCAACATCATAATGATAATCCAATTAGAGCACAATATGAATCCATTAATTAGCTGATCATCACAAAAGAAACGTTTATGCATGTTAATTAATCCTATTCTGCACATGGAAAACACATACCGTTATGTACACCACGTGAAACCCATCTAACCGAAGAGCTGGGTAAAACTAGTACCCGGAAATGCGACCTGTAGACCTGTGTTGTGTACGTAACTTCGGACGAAGATCATTTTCTTGTAACATGCATGTATTTTCATGACTTTATTCTTTTAAACCCCTTGTACTGTTTTATTAGGTAAAAATATGTAAAGCACATATTTCAGCTTTAAGGTGGTATATACAGCTAGGACACCTGCATATTGTAATGAACTCCCTATTGCAGAAATAAACAATATAAACTTTAAATATAATATTTCCCCCCAAAATAATGTTACCTAACAGTGAAGTGCAATGGGTTAGAGCATTAACTACATGTCTGTAGAGAGTTCAAATGCTGCTGCCCCGGGCTTTTCTATTTTTTACTTCAGATTCCATAATTTAAAAAATGTATCTTTTTTTGCTAAATACCTGTATTGTAAAAATTTAAAATTATAAAACGTCACTGTGAAAGAATTTTGATTATAATGCACTTTACTACATGTACAGGCTTTCGTTGTTATCAAAATATTCTGATGTTTATTTATCCATGAGGAGTGTGTGTGTGTGGGGGGGGGGTGCAAAGTGGTATGTAACTGTGTTTGCAGGGGGTGGGGGGATTGGGGTCCGAGGTGTATTGTTTGGTAATTTTACTACATGTATTAATATAAATTATTTTTTTCAAGAATGGAAGGGTCTGGACCCCCCCCCCCAATCCAATCCCTTCTCTAAATCTGTGCACGCGATGATGTTGGCACCTAGAACCAAATCTAAATTAAGCCGGCAACCGCCGAGGGAAGGGGGCATAATTTAATTTTGTTTGAATAATTATATAGACCATACTTTCTATGAAATGAAATGAAAAGATTATTGATTAACTGAAAATTCACATGCTAACAGTTCAACCACAAATTGTACATAAAGGGCCGCTCATGTGTATTATCATCGTCGGAACCCAAAGGTTTTCTATCCGTTACAATGCAGTGTAACAGATAGAAAACCCGTGGGTTCTGTTAATGGTGTATTATGTGCACGTGGCCTTCGTTTTTACAAAAACTGGTACAAAACAGTGTTATTTAGGGGCAAACACTTGGTGCGGGTATTACTGTCTAATGACAGCATCTAGTTCATACTTGTCCATGACAACCCTTTTTTGAAATCATTATGAAAATACAGTTATCTGATAGAATTTCAGCTTAAATTTATTATATTAAATCATGTACCTTCAGTTACACCCCAGAAAAGACATACATGTGTATAAGGCTGTTTAGACAATACATACATTGATGAGAAGCGACTTCATTTTGTATAAAAGTTTAACATCCGCTGATGTTTTTTTTTCCTAACGTGTCATTCCAATTGATATCTCTGCCAAAAAAGCCCAAGAAGTTGCGATTTGAATGATAGCTTATACAACTGTTGATCTGTCAGACATCGACACTTTTGGAAGTTCTTGTAGCAATTAGCTTTGAATTCTATTTTAAGATGTTCATTTGTTGCATCACCGCCTTTCGCCTTTGCAACATCTGAGCTTGTTGACGTCGATTGTGCTCCTTAAGTTTCTGTTTATATTCTTCACAGAGAAGTACTTTACACCTATTATCAGTGCAGTGGTTTGCATGATACAGACACAAAGCAATAAGCTGTTTACACTTCGAACACACGGTCTTCTTTTCCCAAGACTTTGCATGAGAAACAACATGCTTCATATGTTGACATCTAGGAAGTCTACAATTTGCGTCTCTGCACTGACATGCGTGCTCAAGACTCTGTTTCAACGTCTCAATTAATTTTCTTGGAGATTTTCCAGTATCCTTTTCTTTATCTGTCCTAGATGTACCACCATCTAAATCAAGACCGTGTTTGTCCATTCTATGAGCATGTACCTCCCTTTGATAGCAGGTAATGCACAAATTAAAGTTCTAAAAAAATAAAGCATAGAAAACAAATTGAGGTATAAATGCAAAATACTTAAACAAAAGAAATTGTCTGAATTTGTTTAAAAAACTACTGCTGCACATCATTACTTATCATTTGATTTCTCTGGAGTAAATAATTTGATATTCGTTTAAGTTTTTTAATCACGAGAAAAGACCAAGCACGTAACTTTCATGAATAACAAGTTCTGTTTCAATGTACACTTCGCTATAACAGTCATAACAGGCACAAAATATGGTGATGATGAACTACGTGTCACTTTTTTACTTGTGTATTTTACGTTTTGCACAGAAAAAATATAAATATTTTTTGTCCTGTCAAAAATAGATAAAAAAAATACTCACTTCACAATTAGTACACTGCCACCAGGTCCCTACATGGGCTTTACAATTATTACAAGTGAACACGACATTGTGTCTTCCTTGATTGTGAATTTCATACAACATTGCCAAGGTTGAGTATTTAGCCCTCCTTAGAGACGAAAACTCGTAATGTTTCTCCGTAGCCATTGCGAGAAAGGCATCACGACCATCCATCAGGTCATAGGTGGTTAGAGGATCAGGGTCCGTGATAGGAAAGAGAGACTGTGTCGCAGCAGCTTCACTATAAAGTCTGATAACAAAAAAAGCCTGGAAAGACAAGACAGATGAAGACGGTAAAATGCTGATATATTTACATACTTGCTACATATATATTTGTAAATATTTCTAAAATTTAAATATTCTTACTTCCTTATGTTCCTTCATTGTGGCAATTATTCTTTTGGTAAGTTCATTGTCATCACAAGGCACTTTGACTTCGTCTGGATTTTTTTTCTTACGTCCAGATTTTCTACCTTTTCTTTTCTTCTTTCTTACTTTCTACATAGAAACGCTTTTTATAATTCCTGTGTATTAATATCTTGCTTTTCATTTTATTTCTGTACAGTTGACATTGCATACACATGCTCCATAAGCAAATGAATTCCAGCAAGAGAAATTTGTATTAGTATTGTGATGTTTATGGTATGTTGAAAGGGTATAAAATAAGGTAAAGTGATACATGTAATATAAAGCGTTATAAACTGAAATAATGTATATGTATTTTAGAAAAAAACCGAAATGCCAAAATGATGCCTTAATGATAAAATCTTTTTAAAAAAAAATACAATGTACCAAAGTCAATTACAGCCCTATTGTTATTACACTAAATCGTCTGTGGAATTGTTTTTACCTTAGCAGACTCTTCCTGTTTTAGCTCGTCAATAATATCCTCCAATACACTTGACCAAAAGTCGCCGTCAAAGTAAGGAATCTGAGTTGCACTAGTCAACTTTCTTTCTTGTGCATATTGTAGAATGTCCTGCAAAAATGATAGAGTTACATTTTTCCCTTTAAACCAAGATCTACAGGGTACCCAAAGATGTGTCAGTAGCGAATACCGATACAGCAGATACATTAAAATAGTGCATTTTTTATGGGAAGTCATCATATAGACCGCCTGATTACACAAACGCATGTTGTTTTAGTTTATTTAAGATACTCTGTCCCAAAATATCCTCGATTCACATTTTGCTTAATTAATTACTTGATATTTATAAATACCTCAGGGTTCAAACGATGTTTATTCAAAAGTATGAAAAATTTCCAAAATTTCTGAGTTAAAACGCCCCCTCTAGCTTATCATGATTCTATACAGGGCTAAAAAATAATGTGATGCATACGGAGATTTTGTATTGCACCAGACCCGGATGATAACTTTGAAAAATTGCGCGAAGTATTCCTATTGACTATCGAATATATGGAGAAAAGATGTAAGCATTCCCAAGTACAAATCTCCGTAAGAAATCTGTTTTCGTTCCTGTGATTTTTTTCGAGATAAATATGATAATGTGTCAATGAAGATATTTTGGAAATTTTCCCTTTCATTGATTTCAAATGCACTTCTTTAATGGACATGTGTATCTATACTAATAAATTAAGACATTTCGCCAATAAACTACGAAACACCTGCACTAGAGTAATTGCTTATACCTTTTGTATATCAGCACGTGTGATATGATGTTCGTAAGCTATATTTGAATTTTAATTGATAAATAATTATTGAGAAATAAATTAAAAACCGTCTTCCATTTTAGATAAACAAGCCCGAAATAGCAAAAATGAGAGTAAGGTGGTGGACACGCTTTGGAGGATCCAAGTCACTGGGAGTTTGCATCAAAACATATACTTGCAATGAAATAATAATGAATAATTAAGTAAAGAGTAAAGATATATTTACTTGGAACTTATTTAGGGTAAACATAGAAATTAAAATTTGACAAATGTTGAATAAATAAAATGAGTCAATTTGTTTCTTAAATGCGCGATTTTAGTTTTGATGGATAGACGCTTGCGATGCACGACCTCTGGTGAGAAAATCGGATAGAAATTTCCAGAACGAGATAATGAAGGACGCGGGTTGACAGGACAAGGTCGTCATGCATCACAGGCTGATACCTTGATTCGGCAATCTATGGTTAATTTAAAAAAAAAAAACTTAATAAATAAAATGGATTAATTTAATACGATTTTAGTTTTGATGGAAAGAATTTTTCAGAACGGGTGCCGAGGAACGCGTTCAGACTAATCACCGTCATAGCGGAGTGTGAAGGGCGAGTTAACCATTGGGCAGATGCTTTATATTCGACAACTTTGGTTTAAACTATGCAAATAAATATGCATACACTAGCGTTTTTTTATTTCATACATTTTTAACACGACAGATTGGTAGTAAACCTTAAACATTAATTTGTAAACAATGAACATATTTTGTGTTCTACGTCTATATTAATAAATTATGTATGCATAAAACGGGGAAGTTGAATGGGGAAGGGCAATTTTTGTTCTTCAAAACTGTCTTTTATCTGAAATTCTTATTTGGAACAATGACAAAAATTATAGTGAAATTTGAGCTTAAAAAAAAATTTAGGAATACGACGCACTAAATAACGACTGACTGGTTTGAAATTAAATTACGAAAAGCCCATGGGCCACATCGCTCACCTGAGGGACAATAGGTATGATAAAATCAGCTTAATGGAGTCATAATACAAACTATCTGGACAATGTAGTATAATACATGTAGATCCTGTATAAATAATCAAAGGCCGGAACGGCCACAAAGGCGTCGAGCTGACATTTTCTTTTATATAGAATGATATCAATAATTTGAATTTCTGTACTAATAGTTGTATATCAAATAATATAAGAATAAAAAAGTAAATGAATTATGTTTTGTGTTGCTTTAAAAACAAAAATCAGTTTCCTTATAAAATAGGTAGTGATGCGTTTATAATACAATAACTCATCATGGTTACAAAAGTCGAAGAAATTTCGATGTTCAAAAATAAATTATTTTCTTTCTGCTTCAAACAGTCTTTGAACAATTTTCACAGGTTCATAACTTGAATACATCAACAGTGTGTCCCTAATTATAATAATAAAACATACTTTTATTTATTTCAATTCCCGTTTGAAACAAGATTACCTATGGTATGGCTGTTTACAAACAAATCCACAAAACGTGTTATCTAAAATGCTCGACCAAACCAACTGCATTATCGTGTTTATTAATTGCAACAAAATCACTAGATACGTTTATCGCTTACATTTATTTTGGAGACCGTGCCCGATAACAAAATAAATTTACACTTCAAATTTTATTTCTATCGGGCACGGTCTCCAATTAAAATATAAGCGATAAACTTAAATAATATTTAGTGAATTTTTACACCTTATTGTATTCATCCGCCATTTCTTATTTAAGCAAATTTATACTTATGCAATGAGTTGTCAATAACCAGGGAGGCAAAGTTGGGTTTTCTGTACACAATTTAGTTGAATAAATGGAATAAAAATCTTGTTATACGTTTAATACTTTAAGGAACTTATTTCTTATGCGCATTTAAAAGGCGGTGCAGAGCATGAATTTTTGGACAATTCCCAATCCAGACGATCGCTAGAAGGCTGCCGAGCATTAGCTCGACGCCTTAAAAATCAATTGTTTCCACTGGATATTCTTATGTTTATTATCATTAGTCCCCTTTCTAACAGGATGATTTTTTAGTAATATCACATGTTGAGCATTGCAGCTCTCAAAAAGATCCTAAACAATTGTTTATAAATGGAATATAAACCTACATCAAACTCTGAACCCCTTGTGAGACCCAATCGTTCAGGAATCATCCAGAAGCCAAAATCTAAACAATATTAAATAATTACCTGGCTGATTTGTTTCTGAGAAGAAGATTTTTTAAAGATTTCCTCTTAATATTCCTATGTAAACAATTCAACCCCCATTGTGGCCCCACTCTACCCCCAGGAATCATGATTTTTACAACTTTGAATCTAGATTACCTGAGGATGCTTCCACACAAGTTTCAGCTTTCCTAGCTTATTAGTTTTTGAGAAGATTTTTAAAGATTTACTCTATATATTCCTATGTAAAAAGTTGACCCCCTATTTTGGCCCCACCCTACCCCCGGGGGTCATGATTTTCACAACTCTGAATCTACACTACCTGAGGATGCTTCCACATAAGTTTCAGCTTTCCTGGCTTATCGATTTTTAAGAAGAAGATTTTTAAAGAATTACTCAATATATTCCTATGTAAAAAGTCGACCCCCTTCCTCCATTGTGGCCCCACCCTACCCCCGGGGTCATGATTTTTACAAGCTTAATTCTTCACTATCTCGGGATGCTTCCACACAAGTTTCAACTTTCCTGGCAAAATGGTTTCTTAGAAGAAGATTTTTAAAGATTAACTTTATATATTCCTATGTAAAAATTCGACCCTCTCATTGTGGCCCCACCCTACCCTCGGGAGTCATGATTTTCACAACTCTGAATCTACACTACCTTAAGATGCTTCCACACAAGTTTCAGCTTTCCTGGCAAAATGGTTCTTGAGAAGAAGATTTTTAAAGATTTAATCTACATATTCCTATGTTAAAAATCGACCCTCCCAATTGTGGCCCCACCCTACCCCCGGGGGTCATGATTTTCACAACTTTGAATCTACACTACCTGAGGATGCTTCCACATTAGTTTTAGCTTTCCTGGCAAAATGGTTCTTGAGAAGAAGATTTTTAAAGATTTACTTTATATATTCCTATGTATAAGTTCGACCACCCATTATGGCTCCACCCTACCCCCGGAGGTCATGATTTTCACAACTTTAAATTTACACTACCTGAGGATGCTTCCACATAAGTTTCTGCTTTCCTGGCTAAACGGTTTCTGAGAAGAAGATATTTAAAGATTTACTCTATATATTCCTATGTAAAAAGTTGACCCCCCATTTTGGCCCCACTCTACCCCCGGGGGTCATGATTTTCACAACTTTGAATCTACATTACCGGAAGATGCTTCCACATAAGTTTTAGCTTTCCTGGCTTAACGGATTTTGAGAAGATTTTTAAAGATTTACTCTATATTTTCCTATGTAAAAAAGTCGACCCCCCATTGTGGCCCCACCCTACCACTGGGGGTATTGATTTTCACAACTTTGAATCTACACTACCTGAGGATGCTTTCACACAAGTTTCAGCTTTCCTGGCGAAATGGTTCTTGAGAAGAAGATTTTTGAAAATTTCTCGAAAATTTTCATTTATTCCTAATTATCTCCCCTTGTAAGAGGGCTTGGTCCTTAATATTCATAACTTTGAGTCCCCTTAGGCTAAGGATGTTTTGTGCCAAGTTTTGTTGAAATTGGCCCAGTGGTTCTTGAGAAGATGTTGAAAATATTAAAAGTTTACAGACGGACAGACAGACAGACGGACGACAGACAAAATGTGATCAGAATAGCTCACTTGAGGTTTCAGCTCAGGTGAGCTAAAAAAGATTACTATTTATTCCAGTCAGCTGCAACACGTACATGTATATATCATCCATTTTAGTTTATATTTTTCATCCCTGCATGCTCCGCTTAATATTCAGCAATGCTGTTTTTTTAATTTCAATTTTAAAAAAATTATGTTGAAATAGAAATTAAGACAAATTTGGATACAGTAACGGGTATATACAAAAATGAACGAAAATATGGTTCTACATATTAGGCATTGTATCATTTTAATGTGTAAAGTGTTAATTCCCGCGCTTGCGCGAGATATCATCTAGTTTTTATTAAAAATTGGCCAATTGTGCTGCATAAATATCTCGGGAGAGACAATAGCAGATTTGGGAACGTAAATTCCGCCAATGCCATGAAATATGCTGATATTGCCTCACCACTAATTCCTGTTAAAAATGGTGGCCATTTGGTTTCCACAAAGGTAAAGGAATTGTGTCTAGGTACCATCATTGATAGGTTTTGAACATCAAAGCATGCAGTTAACGATATATTTCGATAAAACTTACAAAAACGAATGGGAACGTTGGTTCTGACTTTCATGGAATGCGCAAAAAAAGACTCAATCACAATAGACACATTGACCCTAGTTAAATTACAAACAAGAGGTCCATGGGCCACATTGCTTACTTGAACAATAGTTCTTATATCATTCTCTTTCGAATTTTATACATAAAACCCTTCAAAGAAATTGATTCCATTCCAAGATTTCACAATACATAAAAACAATATATAAATAGAAGCCTATTTAATAGACATCATATCCTAAGATTTTATATGAATGAACTGACCACTCTTATTATCAAAGAACCCAATGTATCAAAGACAACAAATTTGGATCATGAATATTATTAATAATCATAAAAAGTGAAAGAAGGTCACTGTGACTTTACATAAAGATATGAAGATAAAAAAAATGCTTATATGGTTATTTCACAAATTGTAGCACTGTAGTTCTTGAAAAGAAGACTTGTAAACATTTTCCCTATTTTGTTTTATATCATAACTTTGAACCCCTATTGGGGACTTAGTTTAGTCCGGGGATCAAGCTTTAAACAATTAATGATTAACATCATCTGAGGATGTTTGCATGGTAATATAACATATTATTATACCTCAATATGATTATTCTTTATAACGCGACATCTGATTGATTCTAGAGAATCATGTGCCAGGGCAATAAAACTTTCCCTGTCATCGTCATATTTTTCATAATATCCCACCCCTTCGAATTTTCATTCCATGCTTATGAAAAATCCCAAAGATGTAATTATATAATTAATTCTTTTAAAAATCGTTTTAAATTCTTTTTATATCAGAAAACTGACATAGAAAGAAACCGGTAAACATAAACTACGTTATTGCTTTACTAGAATTGAAAATCGATCAGAACCCGGTGTATTCTAAATTTTCACCTGTCTTTCGGTATAATAAACAATTTATTGCATGAATGTTTGGGAAATATGAAGATTTATTCCCCCAGAAAAATCATATTTCCCTCGCACGTTGCCCTCGGGAAATATTATTTTCCGGGAGGGAATAAATCTTCATATTTCCCTTACAATCATGCAATAAATGTATATTGTAGCACTGTAGTTTTTGAGATGAAGATTTTATAAAAAAAAACAAAAACAAACATTTTCCCTACTTATTCTATGTTAAACTTTGAAACTCTATGGAGGCCCCAGTTTTGGTTCTAGTGTCACAATTTTAACTATCTGGAATTTACTCTATCTGAGGATGTTTGCATTGTTTTCTCACAAATTGTAGCATTGTAGTTCTTGAAAAGATGTTTAAACAGTTTTAATCCACGATTAAACAATTTAAAATCGTCAATATATATCAAAGCTTTGGTGTAAATATTGGCATTTCTAGCAATGGCAATGGTTCTTGGGAGGCAGACACACATCTATTAGAGTTCAATGTTTTGTAATTATTTCCATTTTTTAAAGGGGCTTACCCTTTTTTAACACCTAAGATTCCATTCCTATAAGGATGCTTTGTACTTAGTTAAATTTGCCCCAGTGGTTCTAGAGAAGAAGTCAAAATGCGAAATATTTACAGACAGACAGAAAGACGGACGTATGGCTGATGGACAACAGGTGATCAAAAAAGCTCACTTGAATCTTCGGTTTAGGTGAGCTAACAGGACGTGCAGGGGCCAAACGCTCACATGAGTGTGAACTATCACTGACAGGATGATAAGACTTAAAGATTATTTATTAATTTATCAATAGTTTAGTTTATGCCCCTGTATTAGTTTGACGAACTATATGCTTAAAGCTGAAAATGACTTGTAAAAGGCATTATCCATCGTATTTCTTTGTCATCGCCGCTATCCCTACAACCCTTATATAAGTATTTTGCCGTAGATGTCTTACCTGTGTATACGTTCATCTTACATTGCCGTGTTATTCGGTCGCGTTAAAATTATCAAAGTTTATGCACTTGCTTCAAGCCGGGAGATAAGTACATGTAACATCAAATACACAGGTCAACACATTTTTAACAAACAGAAAATGCACATAAAACAAGGAAAAAAAAACCCGCATAAAAACTCTAAACAACGTAGGTAATCCTACACGTCGGTCATGGATTTTAGGTGTGAGATCAGATGTGAGTTTATATACCTGTGTAATGGTGCCTATCTATGAGTCCTGTTCATTTTTAAGAATCTTTAAGATATTTCTCTATTTAAACCTTTCAAAAAACTTTGACTCTTGGTTATGGCTCCATCCTGACTACAGAACTATATATTTGTAAAATCAGATTCAATACTCTTGTTATTGACGCTTCTGACTGGGGTCAACGGAAAAAAAACTTGGAACATGCTTTTATGGTAATCTCACAAATTCGAGTCAATGGTCTTTAAAAAAATATTTTAAAAGTTTTTTCTACGTGTTTCTTTAAGGAAATTTGAACCCACACGAAGACCCCATTTTGATCCCAACGAGTATACAATGACCGATAGTTAATATAACACAGAAAAGAAAGCTTCTGTAAAATTCTTGATATTACAGAAATTTTGCTTTATTGAGGGTTATATATTTAAAATTACCAACCCTATTTGAATCCATTCGCAAATATCTCATCTAGGAAGGGATCTGGCCCTTCATTTGAACAAACTTTAAAACTCTTTATTTTAAGGGGAAGGAAACTAAAAATATGTTACACAATAAATCAATTAATTATCATCTACTTTAATTGTAATTCGTATTTTTTTTTCATTAAAAACCCCGGAACAATGAACTAATCAAGAAAATCGATCGCTTAATTTAAATTTCCCGCCGCCTTGGGAGCTGCCATTGAACTTTAATCTATGACGTCACACCATCTATTCCGGTTTATTTTATCAACATAACATCAGTACAAGGTTAGCTTTTTAAAAAGCTAAAAAGGTCAGCGAGCGGAATATTAATATCAGGTCAAACGTGAATACACAATCTATTAAAATACAAGATAAGAACAATATGTGTGTGTACATTTAGTTTGCACCTTTATTTTTATGATCGACTGTATTGTGAGGAGACAAGCGTGTAGCAGTGTACATACAATATATGACTACACACCTACTTATTACTTAAAATTGTAACATTGCAAAGATTGCTCTCTGAATTTCATGGTCCCGTCGCAAACCGCTGCCAATATATTTCCTCTCCAATCTCACTAAGAGAGTCGGAAAGATATATATGCGGACTCCTGCCTGTGGCTGCAGACGATACCCATGGACAGTCTTTCAATACGACGAATCGACGATGCGCAGTTTGACCTAGAAACTGACCAGTTTAATGACATCTTCGAATTTCTCTAACATTCCATTCCAGAATTCCAATTTACGCAAGCGCAATATTCATCCCAACTTAATTAGTCAGCCCGCGGGCTGACTAATCAAATCATGATATTCGCTCTAAATGACAAGTTCTGGAAAAATTGAAACAATATCGATTTGAGACCGTTCTTTTACCTTTGACTTTCCACTAAATTCCAAACCAACGTCAAACTGAGCATGTTCATTGAAATCTAAAAACGGAGGTTAGTGTCGGTGGAATCTCCTCGTATAGTTGTGGAAATAGTCAACAGATTCCAAGTATCGTAGAAAATATGTGCCGTCGTTATTTCGACATGGTAATTCCGACTTAAGAGAATGTATTTTAAACATCCCGATTACAATTACAAAATATTTTTTAAGTTAGCGAAGAACTTGACTTGGAATAGAAATTTACTCGAGGTCATTTTCGACTTTATACAATAGCAAGTGTCATTTACTCAATAAAAATGCATATATTTATTAATATACTTGATCAGTGCCTACTATCTATTCAAGATATATTACTATAGTCAGGTACTCTTTACACAATTGCGCTGAAAAATAAAGTTTTGTTCATGATCAGCAGATACAACATTACAATAAATGTTTAGAATGTCGATGTATATGTAATACGTGGAAGAAAACAAAATTAACGTAAAATTGTTTGAAAAAACACCCCACCCCAAGAAATGTAAATGTGAAGTATTCATATTCCTACGCTAGCTGCCTCCTCAGTCTTTTTCACGAAAATATAGGTCATTCTTCGATTGACAATTGTTTCACTAATGAATAATGCTTATATTATTACAATAATTATATTACTTTCATGATTATTGTTCGTTAGTTATCACACAATCTCTTTTAATTTTGTATTGTGTATGAGTGTGTGTTATTTCTTTTTTTTTTAACGACGGAATGGTTATGCAACACCTGCACATATTTCTTGTCGCACTTGTGAAGACTCTGTTTAAGCACAGATGTGTTCACTGTTTGCTAATGACGGGTGGCAGTATTGAATAGGGCATGAAGAAATATATACGTCAGTTTCTTAATAAGTTCAGTGATTTTAACTTCAGAGATCGGCTGAGCACAGTGAAAATTCAAGTAATTTAAAAGTCGAACATCTTAGATATGGGGTAACCCATATCTATTCTTGTACATACATTTATTTATTGTTTAGGTTAACGTGTGAACCTAAACATTATCAAATTTGTTCAGTCGATTACTTGAGTAACAGAAAGGCATAAATCAGCGTTTTATTCAGAGCACTGTGTACATTGTAGATGTAAACCAAACTGGAATAGAGGGTGTGACGTCAAAATAATTAATTTTTTTGGTTTTTAATACAAAAAAGTTCTACATCATGGCAGCCTCCAGTAAATACGATTTCTCTAACTTCAAACGTGGATTAAAGCTTAGTTTATTATCAAAACAGCATTACCACTTGTGATAATTTAAACCACTTTATTAATATAGATAAAATATGTATTTGACTTGCCTTCCCCTTTAAGAATACCTTTTGTCAAGTTTGTTTCTTGAGAAGAGGATATAAATGTAAAACAGTTTGACAACGATAACAACAACGAAGGTAAATATTGGATTTTTTTTAAAAAACCCAGCTTAACTGAACCTTTGGCTTAGGTATGCTAAAAGTATTCGAATCTGCGAAGCAAAGTAAGGATGCTAGGATAAATTGGAAGACCCTGAAGACCACAGGGATGACCAAACACTAGTGCTATGCCGCAACTACCACCATTACAAGCAGGGATGACTGCATACTTGTATTGATGCGGCACTGAGCAGAGATGACCGAACACTTAGCATAGTAGTTTAAAACACAAAGATTAGAAAAAACAGGAATAAACACACACTCTATCATACCGTTTTACTCCAGCAGTCGTTTGAAATCATAATTTTGATAGGATATGTTACCTAATTTGATTCTATAATTATCATTGAATATTTGTAAATTAATGTATATAAATAGGTATTTTTGTTGTGAGATTGTTTAATTTTTGCAATTTTGTTTTGTCTTGTACTTACCAGTAGGTAGAAAAAATACTTTATCAAAAGTGATTGATTTTCATTTTAAGACCACATTTCCACAGTAACACAAAATCCCGTGACAAAATAACTATAAATTTAAAATATTTTGTAATTTTCTTGGTTTACTTTTGACGAATTTTCTAGTGGTGATGTTTTAAAAATTTGATAATTTTTACAGTTTTAACCCTAAATATATTAAATTCGAGAGAAATTGAGTATTGTGTTATTGTCTGCGAAAAACTTTATATATATATTTTCCCTTGGACTGAAATGTCAAACTTTCATTGGTTTAAACATAGCACGTGATTGCCTCATATATCTCTATATTTGTTCGGTGAGAGTTAATATTAGGCAATATGGCCGTCAGTGGCCGACGCTTCGCTTACTCATTTCGACATTTCATAGTATATTTAATACAGAAACCGCATGCCGTAAGTTCTTAAAGTATTTGGAGTAGTTGCCCTTTGAAATTCTTTAAAATTAGAGTAGTTGCCCATTGAATATTGACGTCACATTGTTGTGTCTGGAGCAGAACAAAATGGCAGCGTCGAAATTTGCTAAAATCTCTTCAGAGGAAAGGGAGAAAACGTTTAAAATTGAATAGCAACAAAACATTGTAAGTAAACATGGGTGAAGTAAAGATTTTTAAACAGTATTTGATAGGTGAGATTGATAATTTTGAAGAGTTTAAATGAGTTAAATTGGACGAGATGTTAGGCATCTTGTACATGGCTTGCGTAGATCATCGCTATTTGTGAATTAATATGTCGCTTGATAGTCCTCGGGAAAACAAAACACTTATTAGGTTAGTTACTGACTCACTACGAAAATTTATTGGGTTGATCAATCTCATAGACGGCTCGGCTTCGCCTCGCCATCTATGAGATTGATCAACCCAATATTTCCGTAGTGAGTCAGTAACTAACCTAATAAGTAATATTATCT
>WFKH01006014.1:370450-381196 GCA_016163765.1 Magallana hongkongensis
ATATATATAACACAGGAACTAATGTCAAATAACTCTAAAGTGTTCAACCTTTCGAGAAGAATATTGAGTGAAACTGAAATAAAATTGTTATCAAAGGGTTTAAAATATACACCAACTCCTCGTATAAACAACCAACAACTTAAAACGGATATTAAGAAATATACAACAAACACTTCGACTAAAGGAATATTTTTACGAGGATGATGACGATTCTACACAAAATACAAATGAGGAACAAGAACAGGATCTCGTCAGAAAAAAGTCAGAGTTTAATCCAAAACGCGAAAAAATCAAACATTAGATACAGTGTGATATACTCTAGATAATTTCTAACTACCTAACGTTCCTAGACAAACAAAATCAAATTCATCCAAAAATAAATTTGGAACACGCTTTAAAAGATTTATGTGATGATGACGACATTGTTATCAAAGAGGCCGACAAGGGAGGCGGAATTGTTGTAATGAATAAAGCATATTATGACGGTAAAATATTATATATGCTAAACGATTCAGAATATTATAAACGTGTTGAAGAAAACTGGGAAAAAAAATTATGTCAAAAATAAAACAATTTGTAAATGAACATTTATCAAATATCACTAACAAGGAAACAGACTATCTTATTAATTTTGATGCCTGCGAAAGTCAATTCTACGGATTACCAAAAGTGCATAAATCATAATTACAAACTAGAGCCGAGCTCGTTGCAAAGCAACGAGGAGGTCTTCCGTTGCAGCTTCGTGTCGAAAAAGGATTGTCAATACGATAATAGTCATGATGTTATATACTAGTGTTTATAAATGATGAATGGATGGCATGTATCAGCCCCTTATTGAAGAGGACAGCAATTCCAATCCAGCAATAATTCAGTCAAGTAAAAACACATGGTTTCTCTTCTTAATATATTTGACAGCGTATTAATTATTAAAATGTGTGCGAAATACATGTAAGAAGAATTTATCAGCAACTGGTTAACAGCAAATGCCATATTTGTAATAATAAATTTTTCTCCGCAAAGAGATTGACCGATCAAAAGATTTTAGATCCTATTTTTTATTTATTTTCTGTTCACTGCATTTCAGAACAGTTACTATACATGTACATCATTGGGATCTTGAACTTCTCAGATAGCCCTGCTTTAATAAAGGATGAGACATCGAAAATCACGTTGCGTAACTATTTACTGAAAAAAATAGTTCAAGGTCACAGCACAACCTTTACTTTTTCTGGTGAAACTAAAACTGGATTTGCCAAAGAAGGAGACAGCATAGAATAGACATCTGTTTCACTGATGTCTGTTATGATTTTGACCTTTGAATTATAAACTAAGTTTATGGTCATTACACACTTATAAACCACAAGTACTGTTTGCAATGATCTATATTTTTGCCAGGAGAGAAAACACACGGTCCAGACTACAGTGTATACAGTGCTATGATATTGACTCTCTACATAGACACTTTAGTTAATTGATGCCCTTAAAACTTAAAATACTGTAATGTACCTGACATCATTTAAATGGTGTCCCTCTGAAAAAACCCGGTCACTTAAATTATTGGCATAAGAATAGAAAGCTTTGCATGCAACTTTGTAAATCTTAAATTTTGACTAAGAATTTATTAAAACTTTACACAGTGGTCTGTGATATAACCATGACATTTAAAAATTATCGATATCTTGATTCAAGTTCACTGTACATCCTTGACGTATGAATATATGGTCTGGACACCTGACCTCCACCCTTTTACCTAGAAACTTGGTTTGAGGTCACTACACACTCTTTATTCAAAGGCACTTTATGGATAAAGTATTAGAAGTACATGTAAGTAAGTTAAATGTACACATACCCTATTACAGAGAAATTATACTTGTGGAAAAGTAAACATACTCATCATTATTCGGCGCCATCAGAATGGGACGTCTACCCTAGCTACAATGTATATGAATAGATATTATGACTATAAATTATGATTAGTACCCATTGTCATGTAAGAAGGGGGATTAACCAAGTGTTCTGTCCACAAGTACCCGAGTTACAAACGACTTGGATAAACGTATTTTTGAATTGTTATTTCATACATAATGCATAATGCTGCATTTGTATATTAGGAAAGTATCAATTGCCAGTAATAATCTGTTTAGAAAATATGTGGTCACAATTTATCTACGTAAATGTAGCTTGTACACTGATCCTGAACATATTTGAATAACTGTTCAAATTTTCTGCGATGTTTAGTACTGGTTGACGACAATGCGCGGATCAAGAGGAGGCGGGTGGGTGGGTAACTGGAAAATTCAAACAAACTTATTAACTGGACCTAGTAAAATTACTAATCATATATACATGTATGCATTGGACACCCACTGGCAAACAACATTATCCCACGGACCCCCCCCCCCTCTCCCCACTCCTTAAGCGTCCGGGGGAAAATCCTGGAACCGCGAATGACATCGTATTTATCATGCCATATCCTTAAGGATCACGGGACTCCATGACTATGTGATTTTGTTTAGTTAAAAGTTTTAAAAATTGTAAACTTGTAGTTGATCCCGTGTTGTACATTTATTACGCGACCTCCGTGCGCTCATTTTGCGGTAGAATGGAAGCGCTGATCAGACAACATACACACACACACCAAAACGATTTGGTAAAAAAAAATATATCAACAATTCGAGTGCGCGTGCACCGCATACGCATAAGTTCGACTTGTAAAGTTCGCACGAATAAAAATCTCAGCAATCTACGGATTTGTAGCATTTTAACCGTATGACCGCTACTCGATCTTCTACAACTGCCCGAATCTAAACAATTGTTTTTTAACATATCTATTACTCTTCAAACATCAACAAAACTTATATAAAATTCACACATGTTCCCACTAAATTGAGTTTGCTTCTACAAAGAATCAAACGACCATACAGAAAAACTACAAAAGCGATCATCTTACCGTTTCTATTTTAGGGTCTGAATCTAAATGTTACATTAAAGTTTTGTAATTCAAAGAATTCAAAACTATCAATAACAATACAGGGTGAATTAAACATATTTTTTTTAAAAATTCACGTGAATATGTTCCTAAAATAATATCCGAATCCTTCAATTCCGGACATCGATCAGCGAGGATTTTTTTTATCATGCGAGTCCCTCTCACATACATGTAACATTGCAACACGGAACTTTGGTTTTAAACTGCCTTACAATAAACGCTTGGAGAGAATTAAAAAAAAAAATCTCCATTTTGGTTCCTGTTCAATTAATGCATTCAAATTCTATTTTGCTCTCTCTCCTCCTCTCTTTCTCCCTCTCTCATATTTTTGTACAACTTATAAGTAAGAATACTTATAATACTTTATACACTTATGTACTAATTTGTGTTCGCCAAATATTAATTCATAAGACAGGTTGATCTGGCAGGGTGTGAATATCGTCTAAAAAGTGTTGAAGTCTGTCCTGTGAATGCTTCACAGTCTCAGCAGTAATTAAGATAATTGAGATAATCATGAGTAAATATTTTAATCTTTAAGTTGAAACGCTAGTCAATTTCACATGAACCGGTCAAAATTTCGTCGTTGTTTTGAATTTCATCAATAAACATGCACACGTGTGATAGGTTAGAAGCACACGAAGCTTGACGTGTGTATTAGCTAGACTACCGCAGGTCTCTTGTCCACTCGCGCGGGATTTGCAAGGGATTGATTATGTAAATGTATACACAAATCCCAGTGGCCGTGTTTAGTTTAAAATGTTTGCAGTTTTATAAATGTTTTATTTTAAACAATATAACTATTTTGATGACATCGACAAGATCTCAAAGAACACCTTTTATAAAGAGAACATAACCAACATATCTATTATTTTTGAATTATGAAGCTAAAACAGATTTCATCATTAACAGGTTAATCTTTTTTTTGTTGTTGATCTCAAACTTTATTTCTGTAGTTTTTAGAACATTTTAGACTTACAAACCCACCACTGATCTATGTCTGACTATGCTTCAGATGGGAATAATAATGCTTTTACTAATTCTTAATTTACACTCTATCGTTTAAATCAATTTAAGGATGAAAAAAACGTTTATGTGTAATCGACATTCAGTTTGCGGTTAAATAAAATCATGTATGCAAGACGCGAGTCTTGTGTATTAGATCAAGGCTGCTAGGTAGTCCAGCCGCGACCGATCTCCTCGGCCGCGGGCAAGGGGTGAGTTACGTAATGACACACACAGCTCAGAACCCAGGTACATGCAGATTTGATAATGATTAAAATGCATTACATAGGTATTATTTTTTTAGACTTAGATACCCACAATTGATATATGTCAGACGATGTTTCAGATTAAGAATAATATTGCTTTTATATTTCTTAAACACTCTATCAATTACACTTAATCAATTTAAGATGAATAAACTTTTATATGAAATCAAAATTCAAACAATTCTTTGTGTTTACGGCTAAACAAACCCATACAAATGTGTATTAGATAACCGCTGACCGCTAGGTAGTCCGGCCGCGACCGATCTCCTCGGCCGCGGGCGAGGAACGCGTTACGTCATGACACACACAACTAAGAATCCAGGTAGATTTGAAATGCTTGCAGTAAAATTACTAAAATATATTTCATAGAAGTTATTTTTTTAAAATCCAGTGCATGTATTTTACTAGAAAAGAAAAAGATTGTTTATATTTTCTCGCTCTCGTTTTTCTTAAGGATTCTCCACTAGAAGACCTAAACAGAAATGACTAAAAATAAAGCTGTAAGAAAAACATGTATACTTTTCAAAAAAAACTTTCTCTAATGAATTAAAGCATCCCGTATAAGCTGGTACACTTTCAGTTGTTAATTTATGTCATTTGTGCACGAAGACTTTTCGTTTACTTGCAAAATGAAAACAGGTACGTGTTAACAAGACAAGCATTTTACACTCGCAATACCGGTACAAAATAATTTTGTAACGACATTATTATCATCATAATAAACAACTTTTCCAGCGACAGCTATATCAAAATATTAACCATTTTTGAGTTATAAAGCGAAGACCTTTAAGGGCTCTAGGCCCCTAATTTAAGGGGCCAGCCCTTTTTCAATGTAGTTAAGTAAAAGCCCTTGATATTTTGCACATTTTTTGTTCTGTATCTGTTCAGAAAACAATTTAAACTAAAAAGTTACGAGACAAAAACACGACCAAAAATCAGCATTTTTTAAAACATAAAATTTAAATTAATTTTTTGAAACTTTAAATGGGAAAAATCGTAAAAACAAAACTCGGAGGACAACGTTCGAAGTATCTATTTTCAAGATTTATGACTTTGAAACACATGCCATGGATGGTTTCAGAGCCTTTGCGTGCACAGGAATGCCTGTATTTTTTTGAAAAAGGGGAATAACTCGGCACCGGAAGTGATGATTTCAATGATTTTCAGTTGATGTTGAGAATTTGTAATTTGCAATATACCCTGAAAATTTGAACGTAATAGGACAACAAACAAGCGAGATACTTGAGTTTAAAAAACGTCTAGAAGAAAAAAAAGAAAAAAAAGAATTACCAACAGAATCAGTACAAGGTCTTCCGTTGAAAACGGAAGACCTTAATAAAGAATGCTGTAGAAACCAGACTGGAGAATATATTTGATGCCTAAATCCAGAAGACCTCTCTTTTCGACCTATTGTAGGAGGACCTACTTCTTCCAACAAAAGACTAAGTCATTTGATCGATATATTACTAAAACTCAACTGTGAAAGAGTTCCTAGTTTTATTAAGGATGTTGTGAATTTTATAAACCAATTACTGGAAAGTGTTCAACATACAGCAAAACTTGTGTCATTTGACGTGGTCAGTTTATTTTCTAATATACCCACAGAGCTTGGGATAAAATCAATTAGCTATTGGATTAACAATCATCCTGATGTTATGTAAAGAATTTATTCTCGAAGCATTACGTATAATTCTTCAAAACATCACCTTTGCCTTTGAAAAATATAATTATTTACAAGTGAAAGGTACAGCAATGGGGACAAAGGTGGCACCAACATACGCCACTCTAACTCTTGGATACCTTGAAGAAAAACTACACGAACAAATACTTACGTTCTGGGGGTGGGGGGTGGGGGTGGGGTGGGGAGGGCCAGATCAATTAAATCTACTTGGGTTTTTAGACGTTTGCTTTATTTTACGGTATAATAGTGACGAAAATTTAGGCATATTTCATCAACTTTTGGAACAACCTCGATCCTAACATCAAGTTTACTTTATAAAGTAGTGACATCAAATTACCATTTTTGGACGTTCTGGTTATAAAGAAGAATTCAATACTTTTTACTGATCTATACTACAAAACTACCGACACACAATATCTTCATTTTAGTTCGTGCCACCCTCATCATACGAAAACTGCTATTCCATATAATCTAGCTCGACGTATCTGTACCATAGTGAGAGATGAAAACATCCAAAACATACGCCTTAAGGAACTTAAACATTATCTAACTAAGTTTATCCCAAAGGTCTCATAGACGACGGAATTCGTAAAGCCAGGAAATATGATAGATCGGAATTATTAGCCAGTAAACATCAGGACAAAACCAATGATATTATCTCATGTGTGCCTACATATAAGCCAGGAAATCAGAACATAACTCCAATAATTCCTCAATTAAATAACATCCTCATCAACGACCAGTCCACGAAAGAAATTAACAAAGATGTGACATTCAGCAGACGTCAGCCTAAAAATCTAAAATGAATATTGTGCACTTCCCATTTTGAAAACAAACACACATTTACTAAGTGTAGAAACCCACGATGCGGGACCTGTCACCATATTACAGAGGGATCTAAGTATAACTTCAACGGAAAAGAATTCATCGTAAAGACTGACATGTCGTGTGACACAAGAATGTGTTATATGTAATAACATGCCCAGGCTGCAACGAATAATATAATGGCGAAACGAGCAAACCACTTCGGGACAGTGTGCGTGTCCATAAACAACATATAAAACCACCGGAATATCGATAGATACCGTTAAGTCGAATTTAATCCATAGCGCTTTTGCCTTATCGGCTCTTCGGTGGATTTTAAATTGTAACAGCAATAACAAACATTGTTTTGCCTCGTACTAGAATGTATCGACGTCATTGGATGAAACGTGTCACGTGACTGCCTTACAAATTTCTTTAAAGGGCGAGCGTCAAAATTTATAGGGCAACATGGCGGACGTAACGTTATTTGAACTGATTTTTTACACAAACGTTTGTTTACATATCAAACTTGAGGTCCTCGACAAAACGGAATACTTATTAGGTTTGTTACTGACTGTAACAAACCTAATAAGTAATAATGACGTCATTATTATGACGTTATAGAATTGACAACGTCACGAAAAGTGTAAACAATATCTGGAGATAGCGCCAAATAATTTTTACAAAATAGTGTAAACGTTATGAAAAATGTACAAATGATATTGTTTAAAAAAAGAAGTTATTAAAATGAAAGTTAAATGAAGTCAATGCAGAGTAAATTATGCAATTATCGAATAAGTTTAGGTTTAAATTCATTTATGAAATATTGTTTTTAATATAAGTCGCAGCTGATCACTTTCCTCGCGTACTTTGAAAAATGTAAATATTTCAAACCGGTTTCTCCCGCACACATCAAAATGTTCACTACACGGAGTGTTTCAAACAGAAGGATCCCTTATCTGCTGCTTATGTACCATCACACGGTCGGCTATTTTGTCCCTGTTTGACCAATGGAATTTTTCCGCATCCACTGTAGGTCATGCAATAAATGATATTTGGATTTGCAGTTCATATTAAAGTTGACTTTGAAAACCGTACCGTTTTTGAATGAAATTGTTCGTCCCGGTTGAATATAAATAATCTTATCTACAGCAGAAGACAACTCACTAACCTTAAAAACTTCTTACAAGAGCCAAATTTACTTCAACCAAAGAAATATTTCGGGTTTCCGGATGCGAGGATTCTCGATGTGGGACTTGCGCCTTTAGCTTCCATAACATATCACAAAATATTTTACAGTTAAAAGTAATTACTAGAAGACTTTAGAGCCCCCCTCGGTCCCTAATTTGAAGGACCAGCCCCTTTTTCCTGATGTCAAATGAAAGCTCTTGTCATTTCAAACACATATTGTTCAACAAGTGTTCAAAAATAAAATAACATTCTCGAGATATCTGGAAAAAGATTGCTCTAGGTATGGACCCTATAACTCTTTTTAGGGACCGGATAACAGACAAATTATGGTTGCATATTGTTAAGCACATCACTTTGAGCATATTTTGTTCAATGAAAAATGACAATAACAAACTGTCAACCATCTGAAAAATCCATAAAGCGAAATACAAATTTAAAGCAGAGCAACACGGACCTCTAAAAAGATAGAGTTGGGATCAGGTGCCTAGGAGGAGTAAGCATCCCCTGCCGACCGGTCGCACCCGCTGTGTGCTCATTGTCAAGATCATATATTTATTCAAGTGAATAAATAATGGTTTAACAAGTATAAAAACGTCTTTTTCTAATATTATTAGGAGACTATCTATCTATCTATCTATCTATCTATCTATCTATCTATCTATCTATCTATCTATCTAATGTGTCTGTCTCTTTTCAATATATGCAGAACATGTTCAAACACAATACAGGTACATGTACTAATATAAAAACATATTACTAATGTTGAGCAAATTTAGGGAAATGAAAACGTGTTATTATATAAAATATTGCATTAAATTTTACATTTACATGTTTGTATTATTAAAGGGTGTAATTGCAACGCTTAATGATTAAAATTTTGTATCGTTTGCGGTTGAGAGTATATATATTTGCTTGTTTTAATAAGCGGTAGGACTGCTGTGCATTGTTAACGCCTTATGATACAATTCTATCACTAAGAAGCGATTTATCCTCAACAGTTGTAGATGCATACTGTTAATGCAATTATTTGAAGCAATAAGCGTGCAATTGCACCGCTTCATGATGTTTACATCATTAAGTGGCGTTGTATCATTAAAGGTTGTTAAATGGCTTCTGTAGAGGACAAGTGCACTTAGTCTATAGAAAATGGGTCCTTTTTCAGTGCAGTTTTTATGTAGAAAATGTCAACATATTTAAGCACTGATCGATACTTTTAATTCATATGCACGCTAAACTTCTCCAAAATTAGCATACATTTTAAGCGATGGAGGATTTTTAAATACCTATAGATAATCTATACCGGAAAATCCTACCCAACCTATTTTAATTGTGTTTATTTGAATCAGACGGAGGAGACATCTAAATCAAATTATTCTGTTGGTGGATCAATTTTCGCGTTTGCTGAATTATACTTTATGCATTAAATCACGTCTGGAAAATAATCGAATACAGCTTTGAAGTTGCATATTACTACAGTGATCAAACAAACATTCCTGACCATACAAAGTCGATAGAAAGCGATTTAAAACGTGTTAGTATTTCACAATGAGCACATTTGACAAGACTACCTGGATAGAACCTACGTGACTATTTGAAATAATTTATTTCAAATATGGGTTCAAACATGGGTCACGCAGGTAATAGCTGTCGATTGCTAAAAGGAAAAACATCAAGATTTTCGTACAATTTTTATATTTTAGGTACCAGCGGAATTTTGTACAAACGTCTTGTTTTCACAGGAGTTTTCTATTCTAAATGTACAAGGTGCCTTTTTTTTCGACAAGTTTGTACACGGTTTGGCTGACAGTAAACAAAGGCTTGAAACAAATGTCCGTCCTCGATGTACAATATAAATTCACGATTGTCAGCTGACCCCTATTATGTTGTAAAGTTTCGCGCTTTATATATACACTAAATTCAGCGCTAAAACCTCTTGATTATTATGGTTTAAATATCGATAGATGATGTGATATAAAAAAATGCTTAATTTGAATCATCATTTTTTCGATTTTTACCGGGGCTCATAAGTGCATTTGTTCTTTGTGACGCTTAATAAAACAATTCTATTATTTAGCGGCGATTTAGCGTTTTTCTTAAGTTGTGCATGCCATAATTCTACGAAAATTATTATCTATTTCAATTAAGTGCAAAAAGCAGTACATCAACAAAATAAATTACCGCATACTACATATGTCTTACCTGATAATGTATATCACATATTGTAGCTATTGCTTTATCTAGCATTTTCGTGTACCATTCTTGTAATCTATTTGGTTTTGGGATCTTTTGATCTGTAGGATGGCAAAAAAATATGTAGTCATCCCCTTCACTGGGTGGACAAGCCCAGATATGAGCCCATAAATAGCCTTGTTTTTTCACATATTCCAAATATCCAATCAGAATTTCATGATAAACGGCGGTTCTTAATTGGCGTGGTTGAAAGAAATTGACACTGTCAAGATATGATATGTACACTCTCCTGAAAATTGACATATGTATATTTACATATATGCATTTCAAATGGTGCTCTTTAGAAGTAAATAATATAACTTTTATAACATATTTTTTTAATGAACTAGTTGCTGTTCACTTATTCGACATAGAACTTTTTACCTAGAATTAGGTTCAGGACAGTCAGAACCATATTCATGTACATGCATTCCAAAAAAGCACACATCAGTTCCATCGATCTCTTGGAAAGCAAAGATTGCTTTTGCTCTATACTTGAAAGTGTCAGCCATTTGTTTGTTGTCACAAAATCTAGAACAATTAACCCAACCTTACAGCATAAGAAATATGCAATTAAAACTACA
>WFKH01006014.1:381296-414998 GCA_016163765.1 Magallana hongkongensis
CTGTGTGTGTGTGTGTGTGTGTGTGTGTGTGTGTGTGTGTGTGTGTGTGTGTGTGTGTGTAAGATGTTTTTTTTAAGAGTTGAAAGGCAATGTATGTCAAATTCTGCTATGATGCCATGTAAGGCTATAGCGAAATACAAACTGATAGCAGAGCAACACGGTCCTCTAAAAAAGATAGAGGTAGGATCAGGTGCCTAGGAGGAGTAAACATTCCCTATTGACCAGTCGCATCCGCCGTGTGGTCCTTGTCACAATTGGGTATGCAAATTAAATGGACATGTTATGAACCTTAAGTATGGAATTTTAATGCCAGAATTTGAGTAAGCTACTATAACGGTTATGTTTCTATTACATCGGACCTAAAATTGTATATCAATTTCCTTAATGATGAAGCACATTTAAAATGTTTTAGATATCTCATACAGTTTCCATAGTTTTAAAAGAAATTGAAATTTTCAAGAAAATATAGGAGTGGATCGTTTTAAAAAAAGATGAATCTCTGTGTTCCTCACAAGTAATTTGATTTGATACTTGCCTAGCTTTCATGCTTGGTTTCACTTCAACCTCTTTATCTCTACTTGATAGAACTCTTATGGTAACATTTCCTTTGTCACTAGCGTCTCTTTCAAGAAAGTCATTTACTTTTTTTTCCAGGTACGTATCCAACTTCGTCTTAGGAATGCCTTAATGTAAGATCACTAATAATCAATGCAATAGGTCTCTCGGAGACACTAACGTTTTACTCGAAACAAAATTTGTTTAATCTATTATTCTACATTTCCTCTGTGAATCAAACCTTACTTTTTGCAGTATATGTATTTTCCTTCCTTTTTGTCCCTTTAGTTTTATAACAGTTATCACATATGAACCTACAATGTATGGGAATGAAACTGTTAAATATTTAAATCAATTTAAAGCATTGACATAATTTTCAAAACTATTTTGTTATGGTGAGACTACCTCTCAGGCCAAATTTCTTCAAAGTGTAAGGCACATATTTGATGCACTTTTTGTCTACATTCATTACATTCCACAAAGAGTTCAGGACAGAGGTGATTATTCTTTAATCTGGTAAATTTGTCTTTTGAAACTCTCCTTTAAACAAAAGAAAAGTTTAACTAATCGATAAAAATACCAACTATTCAGAAAAGCAAACCATTTATTTTTATATTTCAAGATTTAAGTTTTAATATAAAAAAAAATGTTTGTATCTTTACCTGACAGGTTGAGTGGGATCATCTGTCAGTTCAACCTCATCTCCTTTGATTTCATGAAAACACTTCTCGCAATATTGGAAGCATTTCCAATAATTTTTTCGGTGAGAATAGAGGTTATTTTGTCTTTGACTGTTTGGTTCGTACGATTCAATTGGCAAGTTATGTCGAGTTGAACACGATGTAATAATGATTCCAATGCAATACAACACCAATGGAACATCAGAAAGCAGGCGTTGAAAGTTGAAAAATAATATATAGCACAATATTTATGTCAAGAAAAAAACCCCTAAAAAAGTAACAAACAGAACAAAAGCAAGCAAGAGACCATGTGCAACAGCGCTAACATTGACCAACTAAATAACCCGGCTAATGCAGCTTCACAAAGTGATATCAATACCATAATTTGAATGTTCATTTTTAAGGTTCAATTTCAAAATATAAAATTGACCGTCGTTAAGTTGATTTGCGGATAAATACTTATAAGGAGATTCTGTTGCATGTAAACAGTAGTGGACAGTTATTTAATATTTTATTATTGTACATTTAGAAAATAAAATGCATATGCTTAATGATTGTGAACACGCGTACGTTGAAAGAATACGGGATTATTGTGAGTTCATTTTAATATACAGTGCACATATGTTAATTTAAGAATTTATTTTAAACTAAATGCCAAGGTATTTCATTGAGCAATTCCTTTTTTTTTTTTTTGCTTTCCGTCCCGTTATAAAACCGTGCCTCAAAGAGATCTCAGATTTGGCAAAGTCTTGAACAACCAAACTTTCAGGAGATATACCTATGTATGTAGATATGTTTAGAATTTTGTTTGAATCGGCGTTACTTCCAGTCGCACAGGAGAAAGTACTTTAATTCATTTTCATTTTGGTTGTTTTACATGAAATTCAGCCATGGAAATTTCTTCACAGGAAATTTTGTACAGAAAAATACATGTATTTAAGAACGTAAGACTTTTTTGGTTGCTTTAGCAAGAAGAGTCTAGTTTGTGACAAGGATTCAGAATAATAAAAATATGTCAAACATCTGCGTATATTGATTCAAATCGGTTAAACGGTGAAAACGAATTGCGATTAACTGTCTCGCAATTTTGCAATTAATTGCCCTTCCCAGTTTGTTTTAACCTAAGAAATAACGTAATAATAGTTTGGACGCACTCTTTCTCTAATTAACAAGAACATATGTCTTAAAAAAAATTGTGGAAATACTTTAAATATATTATGATTAAGTGAAAATGTTTATCTTTGTTTAAAAATGTTTAACAAAACAGCTGTTTATTAGACTAGAAAACACCGACCGGTGTATAATGCATTAACTTGTTCTTATGCTTACTACAAATATGTTATCAAGATGTGAAAATGTTAACTGCATCACTTATATACATTGGTAGCATAAGCGGCAAACAATCGTAAACATACAACTAAGCAACAACACAAACACAAACAAATTTCATTTACACGTATTTTGAAATCACAGAAATATTCATAACAATACCTTTCCTCGTATCTGTAATAATACGCATCTCTAGGTATTGTACAAAACTGCTTTTCTGCACAGCAAAGAACTTGTGGGGTAAACGTGTACTTATGTCCACAACAATAACCAATTGACTGCATAACTCCATCAATTTCAACACCAAATGTTTCCGCCAGCTAAAACAGACACACAATTTTATAATTGTACAAGAAAAATCATTCACACACTTTTTCGCTTATAAATTTGATGTAAGAAAGTGATAGATCTTTAATCAGTCAATACCCTTAAACAGTATTGGTAGGCCTGTGGATCCGTATTGTAGAGGGATAATGCATTATCAAACATCATCCAAACATCGTCACAGAGTTGCCACGGTTCTGTGTAACGGCAATTATCTAATTTTTCCTTGATGATTATAAGGTCCATTGGTTTCTTTGTAATGTCAAAGTAATCATAAAGTTTGTTAAACAAATGTTCTTTTTGAGAATAAATGTTACATATGTAAGTATACGTTACAAGTGACAAAAACTTATTAAAATATTTCAAGTCCTAAATACGAATGATTGATTTTGAATTGCGAACTGCGTTCTAGAACGCAGTTCACTTTTGAATTGCGAATATTATTTAATGAGTGGGGCCCGAATCTAAAAAAAAAAACAACTAGAGATTACCACATTGACATATTTTCACAGTGGTAGTGGCATACCACTATTAGATGACCCTGAAAAATTCAGTGCCCAGGGTAGGTGCCCTCGATGTTTCCGAGCCCGATGTTTAAAACCCTATTATAATGAATAGTGTTCTATAAGTGGGAGACCAAATTTCAAAAACTAGATGACCACTTCACCATTTTTTCACGATGGTAGTGGTATACCACTAGTAGATGACCCTGAATATTTCAGGCCCAAATATAAATCATAAATTTTGAATTGCGACCTGCATTCTAGAAAGCATTTCACTTTTGAATTGCGAATAGTGAACTGCGAACTGCGTTTCAAAAACCGATTGCCGTCGACCTCTTGTTTATTCCTTGACAACATGTGAATAACTGAAGTGGATATATAAACTAGACCCTTTGCAGTCCAAACCAGAATGTTAAAAAAATATGTAAAATCATTTTCAATTCCTTTAAACGCGTTTTAATGACTGTATATAATTTACAGAAAGATTATAACTTATGCAGCAAGATAAAAACGCCAACCTTCTTTAAAATCGTTCACTGAATACGGCATATATAGCTTTAACGATAAAGTCAATCAGATGAGATCAATACATTTGCATTATATGATGTGCATGCCTAGTGCATTTCTAGTACCAAACATCGTACTTTAAAGTTTATTTTTTATTTAGATCATATGATTCTACCATGAATTTAGCGCAAATTGTGTTAACTAAACCGCCTGCACAGTGCATTATTTTTAATATTAAAAGCGTTAACATAAGTTATCAACCTTTGTATTCGGTTAGCAACAACGCATTAGGGATTTGTGTCGATTTAGTGGAAATGATACCCTTTTTCCAAACTAAATGGGTAAAATGGTATACATTAAAACCTTGCCTATTCCCATTGACCTTGACTGGCCTTAAAATTAGTCTGGCTTCATTTTTGGTCTCAAATGTCGCTTGGCCCCGAATTTTCGTCTGACCTTAGATTCGGCCTTTACAAAAAAGTTTGGCCTTGATTTTTTTTTGTATGTTTTTTTTAACATATTATGGATTCTACTGATTTTTATTCTTACATTTAACATCCATTAAGATGGCTTAGCTTTATCATAAATAAAGTTCTACTGAAAGAAAATAGTACTGTTACAATCGAAAATTTACTACAATCTACATTTGACTACAGGTTTGAGTCATAGCTTCTAAGTAAGCAAGTGGCAGTTTCAGATAAAGTACCCGCATTTTTGTAAAATTGAGAGTTGGTGTACTTGAAGGATAATAAGTGTTGCTAAAGATCATGATTATTGATGATTATCATTAGTTAGAAGGGTATCTAATGTTTAAATTGATATGCAATATGTAGTATCAGTAGTAAAATGCGAAACTTGCGGCTATAAATGTTGTGTTGACTTTATACAGTGAAATTAAAAGTTACAGACTGAAGGTAAAATAACACGAAAAGTATGGACAAAGTAAACTAAACATTGATTAAGTTTTGGACAGGTGAGGGTGCAACATTGACATGGTACGGAATGTCAGCTCTTTGCAGGGAAATAGCTAGGGAGGTCTACAACGCTAGCGCTGAAAAATCATGAAAAATGGGCGAAATTTGAAAGCCTCGAAATTCCAGAAAACCACTATGTAGAAAATTTTACATGTTCTGACTAGTACTTTTCCTCAGAAAAATGTCATTGGCCTTATAAGGACTGAATTAATCTATTTGTGCTGAACGGGAACTGCGGAAATTCTAGTTACAGAGTTCCGAAGACACACATCCCCTGGCTACATTGAATTGTATCAAAAAAGTGTCCCGTGCCACCATATAAGTATTGATCAAGTATGTTTTACATGCCTACTTATGTACTTAGGTGGTATGGGAAATCTCAATATCATGACGTACTTCCTATCGAACAAACAATGAAATAAAAATTATTTTACATATTTTTCTTTCCCAAAATTGATGCTTATCAGCGTAGCACAATGGGTTACTATACAGCTGATAATCATGAGTTTATGTCCTGTTGGGGCTTTTAGAATTGTTACTACTATAAACAATTCTAAAAAAAATTGCTCGGTCAAATAGTGTAGCATTTTATACTTCTAAACCGGTGAAAGTATTTTAATTAGTGTTGGACGAGTATACTCGGTTTTCATATATGTATCTATTATTTATCCCATCTGCTTTATTTATCAGTAGAAATGAAATATTACTATACAATTTATGAACTTTATTTATAATTACAAATTAAAACACATACACACAATCTACATAGAATTGTGAATCTTAAATTATATTTACACGCTTTGATATCTAAGGCGGCATTTTTCTAAATACGCTCCTTTCACTAGGAAATATTTTATTTAGCTCAAGTCTTCGGTACTTGTATACCCATGTTAATCAAAGCAATCAACGATATACACAGTAAAAACTTATTGAAACAAATATTTTTTATTGGTGTACCATGAGACCAAATTTTTATTTATAAATATTTTCTACAAATTTACTATGTGAAATGTATTTTTATTTGAGCTATCAAATACCAGTTTTACTTTACAATATTTGCATCGTTCGGTGGTTACCCGGTCAAACAAGTATTCGTTGACAACACTTATTATTAATATAATGTACTTTTATCCACATTAATATTGTGTTACCGGTTATGTAAATTAACTAGCATTTAAAAGTGCATGACATAGGGATAAAAATTCGGTGTTGTGAATCAGTTTATAAATGTTTTGGATATTTATTGTTCCCTCAGTCATATCAGTCTCTTTAAGTAATATTTTACTTTATGATTTTGATAATATTTTGTGATTTTTTTTTTGGGAAAGGGAGTGGGGGGCTCTTGATCTTGAAGCTGATTCATTCCTTGGAAATAGTACAATTGATGTTGTACATTCATATCATATTCATATGTATTTACTGTATGTTTAAACATGAATAAAATTAATTGAAACTTAATCAGTCGGGTCAGTCACGAAACATTTTTAAATAGGCCAATTTTAAGGTATAACGATTTATTTATTTAGGTATTTAACGATATATTTGCGCAAAGCAAATTGGGTCCGTCGTCCTTAAGGATGCCGTTTACTCAGAATGAAAAAAAAAAATTTCACTGATGATGACGAAAAACTATTTACTGTATGTTATAGACGTTTAATTGTAGCGTTATTCTTTCGTTTCTGATATAGAAGGTCAATGGCCCACTTTTTGGGTTTATGGTCATGGACTATTTTTAAAAAACATAAGGAAAAAAAACTTTAAAACTTTACATTATAATTGAATTTTTCTATTGAAATGTGTATCGGAAATTGAAATATTTTAATTAAACTCATCATAAAAAGAAATGGTGTGTTCCACGAACGGCTTCTCACCAATTAGGCAAATAGACAATTATGGGCCCTCTAAGAGGCACAGGTAGAGTTTACTTATTTTCACCTGGTTAGTACAAGAGTTGAATATTTATTATTACTTTTATTATATGTTGGATTTATTTTATTTTTAATTATTGTAACACGTTAAAAGAACTGGACACGATTTCTTAAACTAAGGTATTTCTCTCCTTGTTAAATGCATTAAATTATAAATTAACTTTTTGACTTATAAATTAAATATTAGTATAGGTTACATACAAAATAGGTAGATGCTAACTCCAACATTTTCTAAATGTTTGTGTAAGAAGGCAACAGTTTTTATAAGAAATATTACATAAAAATATGAAAATATCTATTAGTAATTGAAAAACTTGAGCCAAAAATATTTTCAAAATGTGTGGTATCACTTTGATTTTGTCCATAGTGAAATTTAATCTATCCTTAATTATCGTATGATAAAAAAACAAAATAGAAGAAAAATAACTGAATTCCCTTTTTTTCAAATCTTTAAATATAAAAGATAGAAATGCATTAATTTCCCTTTAAAAAAAAATATATTTCTTTTAACATTAATCTGTGAGATCTATTTATGGGTTTTTTTTAAATACTTGTATATCTTAACTTCTTTTTGAATTTTATTTGACAATATTAAACTGAAAACTATCGTTAAGGGAATATCTGGACAATTATTAGGTCAGCGCAATATACATGTACAAATATTTTTAACAAAAAATTGACTAGCAAGTATTCTTTTTTCTGTACATATGTCAAATCACGTATGCTATTCTTCTTAAGACAATGTTACTTACTAATATCATTTTACTTAAGAAATTTTTTTTCTAAACCAACAAAACAAAAATCTTTATTGTATTGAAAAAAAAAATTCCAGACACAGGGTGGGTAATTTCGGACAGTTTTAGAAATGTATAGTTTACGAAAGAAGCCAAATTTCGTTAGTAGTTCCAAATAAGTCGTACTTACTCCGTTAAGTTGCTTAATGTAACACATGAATATTTTAGTTTTGGAGAGAAACACATCATGAGAAAGCAGGGAAACACCATGAGATAGAGATAGATAGATAGTGTGACAATCACTGTTCATATCGAACGCACCCGATTTTGTTTTGTTTTTACCCATAATTCTTTGCAACGGGCTTGGCCGACCCTAACAATAGGCGCTAGGTTATACCCGGCCGAGCTGTCCAGAGATAAAGACGTGCTCAGTGTTAGAAGGGGGTATCGTGGTAGAAGCCGGTGCGGCATGTTTTAGTCTCTCAAGTTTAGCATTTGACGCGGACACGGATAGCTGACCGTGGTAAGTATTTATTTAGTTTTGTGTAGTTTATTTGTAAATTTTTGCCTTTTTATTAGTTTTACGCAGTCGTCCTATAAAGTCACCTTGGCCATTGTTCACTGTAGAGTTACCTGTGTGATCACTGAGGTGTGACTTTAGCGAGAGTGTTTAGATAGAATTCGTCTTTTTCTATAGTACAGTTTTTGATATTGCTGTATAAAGAAACGGTGATTTAAAGGGCTATTTTCTATGCGTTATTTTATTTTACAATTTATTGTCACTTTTTCCATTTAACTACTTGGGCGGAAGTGCGTCACCGGAAGTTTCAGACGCCATATTGTTTATTGTAAACAAATTACTTAGTGACCATATACTTAGAATATTTTGAGATGTTGCCTTTAATATAATACTATTTATACATTATTATAGTTTAATACTATCAGTAAGGTACTTATATAATGTATTATACAATATTGTTTTTATTATGGTGTTATGGTATCACTTGTACACTTATTGTAGTGTCATATTGTTGATGTTGAGGACGATGATGATGCGATGGTGATATCGACGACGATGGTGATGTCGATGACGATGTGATGGTGCTGTTGATGACGACGATGATGTTATGGTGATGTCGACGATGACGATGATGATGGTGTTCATGTCGATGATGATGAAGTAGATGATGTCGTTCATGGTGACGTCGGTGACGATGATGAAGTAGATGATTATGGTGATGACGATGATGTCTATTATGATTATGGTGTTGTAGATGATGATGTTGACGATAGTGTCGATGATTATGATGACGATGATGATGATTGTGGTGACGTAACGTACTTTAGTTGTTGTTGTCCGTAGTTGGTCCAGGACTACAGCCCCGGAGATTTGGACACTCTTCTAATAGATAATAGTTAATAAGATGTAAAGAGGTGTTTGTTGAATCATATTTTTTTTGGTCATTTATATATACATCATATTTTTTTCTAGTTGTGTGAAAGGTGTGTGAGTGTTGTGTGGTTTAGTGTTTATATTTCTATCTTTTCTTTCTTTCTCTTATTTTTTTTTTGTTAATAAATTTTGTTAAATTTAAGATGTCTTGTTGTTGTTTGGAGTAGCCTCCGCTCATCCCGTTACAGATAGATAGATAGATAGATAGATAGATAGATAGATAGATAGATAGATAGATAGATAGAGAGAGGATAGATAGATAGAGAGAGAAAGTAAAACTGAAAATATATATGTAATGGTTCAGGCTGGGGTGGTGGAGTTGTTAATCAGATAACAGAAATCATAAAATATACATTTTTATTATATACGATAAATTAATTGGTATCCTAAGACTTAAAATTGAGCCTTTCCTATATAAAAAGGTACTAATAATTCATAGCAATTATATAATACATTTTGTTGAACAGTACTACATGTGTTTGAATTAAAAAAATGACTGGAAACTGCATTTTTGTTGAGTTTTTAAAGCAGTGTATTACTAAATTTTAGAAAATGCATTAATTTCTTATGAATTTATGTTAATTTAACTGATTTGGTGAATCCAGGTGAACACAGATAATTCTACCTGTGCCCCTTTAGAGGACCCCATAATTGCCTAAAATAATTAGGTGTTTGTTTTATCGAGTAACCGTTCGGGGAATAAACCAAAGAAATACAGTTTATGCATAGCAGTGGCACTAAATAGATACAAAGCATTAAGTTTTAAGTTACAATATTTTTTAATATTCCTGCATGAATTTCCTCTATCAGTTTTTAAATCCCTACCCATTTTTGATTCAGTTTAATAAAAGATATGATAACACAAAATAATTTAAGAACATTCTGCTGGCATAAAATTTATATGAGGTAAATGATCAAAAGTTTTGCATTACGTGCCATAACAATTATCTTAATGGAAAAGTGAGATAAAACCAACAGTAAATGTCAAAATTATGTTGACTAACATTTTATATCATCACTTTAATTATTAGATCATTACCAATATTTTTTGGCGGAGAATATAATCTGAAAAATATAGTCCGAATTCCCTCTGTTTTGCTATAAATCTATTGATGTTTGAGCTTAATTCCATATTATAGTAAAAATATAAAATGTTATGTCAATAATAATTCCTTTAATAAATATTGTTTGTGTTTAGAAAGAAATCTTACTAATAACTATGACCTTTAAAACAATCCTAATTTGACAGCTCACACCTTGAGTAAAAATATCATTAAGAGGAAGCCGTGGAAAATAATTCTATTCAACTAATTATCACAATTTTATGTTATTTTAAACATAAAGGCAATGCAACTTACGGAAACCTTTCTGCATTCGTGGTGAATTGGTTGATTAGTAAGTATGGACTTTGAATCTTGCCGGCAAAGTTTCTCAAGAATTGGATTGAACGTTTGTTTCAACTTATCATATTTATAATCTGAAAAAAATCAAGATATTGGAATGTAAGTGCATTTTATTACTTACAACGTAAAGCATTTCATTAAGAATAATTTTACCCATTTTTTGCTGCTTTTGTTCCAGGTGGTACGCGTCAGCCTTGGGAGGAACAATGATAGCTGATGTTATAGAACACCTTTCAGAAGTAAAAGATAAAAGATCGCTGCATTTGGTGTTTTGACGTTTCCCAATATTTTTGTTGGTTTTGTTCGCATCAACACTGCTGCTTTTGTTATCGTTTGATTTCACATTGTTTCTTTTGTAACACTTCTGCAAAAGATCGTGCAGTACAAGTTCAAGTATGAGTCAACCTTTGGTATAGTTTCAAAGTATTCGTTAATATTTTCAATATATTATTTCTAATCTCCAAGAAGTTAAAATTCAAATAACATGTTTATTATAAAAAAAATAATTATTTGCTTTTATTCTTTATATTTCTTAAAGAATAATTGCTTTCCTACATACAGTATGGAAACGAAGTTTTTCTTAGTTTATGCATAGTGTCAATGTTTCATACCTAATATTTCATTATCTTTTAAAATTTATAGGCGAAGATTTAAGTTTAGTTGCAATGCGCGGTTGATTGAAAGAAAAAAAGAATTACTGTAAACCAACTTTAATTCGCGAGGATCGCGAGAGCCTCATTGTCGCGAATATTTATCGCCGTGGACCTGTATTCGCCATATAGTTGAAGTAAAAAAAAAACACCAGGTGTGGAGAAGGCTTTGTCGCGAAAATTAGTCGCGGCGAACTAGTTCATCTCGGCTAAATCGCAAAATAAAGTCGCTAAAAATAGTTGGTTTACAGTATTAATATCTTAAACTTAGTTGTTAAAACCTAATATAAAAGTAAGTAAAAAAGTTTGAGATCTGGATTTTGCAAATATTACAAATCCTTTTTTTGATGGTATCCCTAACTTTGGTGATATGCAACAGTAAAAGGTATGTACGTTTTCTAGACTAATTAACCCATGCGTGAAGTATTTCTTAAATGACTTGTCTTTCGTTTTCCTCACTAGAAGTTTGACATTCAATATTGGCTAGAAGAAAACATTTATATATTTTAAAATTACTTTTAAGGTTTTAACAGCTTTGCTATTTATTGAGATAGATCTTATCTATCTTAGCGCAGGTATTACTTACATCAAATGGTTGAAGTTGACAAACATTTACTGTTGTTTCTATCTGTGTTGAATAAGAAAGCTCAGGGTCAAATGAATTGAAATCATGAGTATCACATGGTGGACCTGGTGGTGATATATGTGCGATGTCTGCAGTTTTTGCCTTTTTGTTCGGCACATTTATCTCGTTGTTATTCATATTGGTTGAAAGCTGTTTCTCAGCAATGATACTATTATCAGGGCGTTTTGTTCCAATTTTATTTTCATTTTTAGCTTTGAAATCTTGATTTGAAGGTTGACTTAATGCACTAATCTGTTTCATTTCATAGGCGTTTCTTTTTTTATTTCGTTGACATCTTTTCTGCTCTCTCCATTTTCTTCGTAGTTCTTCTCTATTTTCGCAAGTTTTTGGCTTGCTTGATTTGAGACATTTTCCCTCTGCTTTCATTCTTTCTCTGTAGCCCTTTTGGCGTTCCCTCTGCAACTCTCTATTTCTTTGCTTGGATTTTTCATTTTGTCTTTTTTTTCTGTATTCTCTGATACGTTCTGTTTCATCTTTACGGTGCTTCTGGTATCGATCTGGATCTGATTTAATTTTTTTTCTAAATTCCTTCCAATATTGAGCACTTTTTATTCTCGTTTCTTCTGATTTATCCATGTTTTCTTTTTTTTTTTCAACGAATATATCTGGAGAAAGATAATAAAAAAAACACATGAATAGCATTGTTACATTTAGTAATTTATGAACTATGTTTAATGACAACCTCAGTTCCTTCTACACTCAATTTAACAATTTTGCTCTTATGTTCTACATGTAGAGGTAAATACTGAACATTAGTTTTTCACACTAGCCCGCGGTACGCTTTCCTTTGAAATTCATTTGTTAATCTCTTCTTGTTCGTTTTGACATTGAAATTTTAACCACTCTGACTTTTAACATTTGTGGAGGTATTAAATTAAGCCGACCGCTGTCGTTTTCTTCAAAGTGTTTTGAATATATTTTTTAACTTTACACAGGCAATTGTGCCTCACGTGAAATTCAGGTAATTTCACGTGAACATTTCCACGTAAAAATCGTTTGAAAAGAGCACTCACACGAATTTCACATATAATTTTTCACATGAGTTACACGTCAAATTAACGTTAATTTCACGTGAAATTAACATGAATTTCACGTGAATTCTCAAAGTTTTATTTAGCCTTTTTATACATTTTTGTGCCTCTAGAAAACAAGGACAAATAAATATTCAAATTCTGATTTCTTATCAAGCTTGCTTAAACATGTATTCATCATCTGCATTAAAATATTCAACTGATCAATTGATTTTTAAATAAATGCCTCTATTGGATGCACACGTATGGATCATTCATATCACAACCACCTCTTGATAAACAGAAAAACGTTGATATAAAATTATTTAAGTTTTATTTTTCTTTGTATTACAAATAGATGGAAGGTACTCTTCAGTGCTTCAATCTGAAAGAAAAATAATGATTTTTTAAAATTTAGTAAATTTTTTACACAATGCATCTAAAGCTCTTTCATGTTGAATAATATGGAAAAAAAAACCCTATAAAGATATAACTATTTTGCTAATATTCTATGTTTACTCAGGCGATCTTTAACTTTATATTATTTATTTATTAGATTGTGGATTTAAAAATTCAAAAATTGGGTCCGGAGGTCGAAAGTAAAAATAAACAAAATGCAATAAAAGAAGAGAGAGAGAGAGAGAGAGAGAGAGAGAGAGAGAGAGAGAGAGAAAGAGAGAGAGAGAGAGAGAGAGCAAATTCAATCATTCGCACTACATTTTTTCTGTAGGGTTTTATAATATAAACTTTTTAACTTTTACCTAATCTTAGTTGTTCACTGTCTACCACATATTTTCCTTTGTCAGTGTATAATTCTGTAAAGGCATAGTGGAATAATTTCTGAAATGTTTAAATCAAAAACATAAGTACAATTATACCATAGAGTGGGTTAGAGTTTTTAAACATTACTATTGAAAAATTGACAAGAGTACATGTACATGTTGTTGTAAAAATGATTAAAAAGCACTGAAAAATTGATTCTTGAAATACTTCATATTAAAATATTCTTAAATACTCACAATTAATATTCTAAAGAGACACATTGAATTTCTATGATAGACTATGTGTTAGACTGCATTATGTAAACAATGCCTTCTGACCATAATGTAATTCCTAAAAAACAAATATTTTAATGAGATGGTAGATAAAACAACAGAGATAGTATTTACATGATTACAAAGTGATAAATAATTTTTAAAAACTACTTATTTTGTTATAGAAAGACACGTTTAAATTAATTGGTTTATTAAAAAAGAGGAGGAAAACTACATAACAATCGCCGATTACGTTAAACAAATAGGCCTATAAATAAGTTACCCCAAACACATGGACATGTTCTTCCGGAATTGGGATGATCGATCCCGATTCATCTTTCGTTGTTGGCATAGTTACGTCTTATCTAAATGCACTTTCAATAAATACATATGCATAAAACACAATGCTTTAACTCTTCATTAAATTTCATTGTTTTGTTTTTTTTTATCAAACCCGCATAGCTTTAGTAATCTGTAATACTGTATAGATCTATCCCAGCAAATTCGGTTTGACAGAACTACCGATCTCAATTTAATTCTCAATACTTTTTCACATAGAAACCTTCAGTTTACTGTTACTAACTTACTTTATTTGCATAGTTCATTCAAATATCCTCATCAGCATCACGCTTTATATGTATAATTGTAGACATATCAAGTGTCGATCGCGTCTTCGAGACAGTCAATGTTAAAAGTGAAACCCAATTCTCACAAATAGAGTAGATAAAGAGCTGCAACAAGATCTAGGCTGTCATTACTCTATTTCTTTAAAAAATATACACCTTACCTTACAAGAATTCCACCCAATTAACACCAGTCCACAGCTTAACATACACAATGTAGTCCATCTTCTGCTTCAACCTGTGACGTAAAAATGTGACGTCGGCACAAGCACGACTAATTCTTAACCGAGTAAGACTTCAATCAAAATTCGGAATTCATTCAATAGCATTGAAATAATATTGTACGAGTTTAAATTGTTAACATGTGTGTTGATGGTATTTTATTGATAGGCTTATAATTTTTCATTTCATCAATACATGTTAAGATAAGGTTAAATGCTAAAGGGTTTTACAAGTTGTTATGCGCATTACTGTTATATCACGTTTCGAAAGTATTATAAATTAACTTCAACAACTCACAGCCAGTACTGAAGTAAAATACTTAACTTGAAAAAAAAAACCAGTTTGAAATTTCACGTGAAATTCACGATACATTTCACTTCACACGAATTTCACGTGAATTTCGTGTGAATTTCACATGAAGCTCCACGTGATATTCACGTGAAGCTCTTTCACGTGATTTTCACGTGAGGCACAATTGGCTGTGTAGTTTAACACGTTTTGTATTGTCTTGTTCAAAAAGATTTATATATATATATATTTAATTTGTCAATCAAATATATACTTGCAAAATTGTACAGTTTTATCATTATTATTACTTTTTCAATGGATGGCATGTAGTGATAACGTTCAGTGTTCAAAATCATAAGTCCAAAGAAAGAATATAAAAATCAGGAGCAGAGCAAACACGGACCTCTACAACAATTAGAGGTAGGATCAGGTGCCGTGAGATGTAAGCATCCTTTACTGACCGGTAACATCCGCCGTGTGCTCTTTGTCGTAATTGGGAAAACGTGAAAATCCGATGATTATTATGGTCTAACATTAAATATGAAAATTGCCAGTCAGCATTCGACCTAGAGGAAGATTGTATATGCTAACAAGGTCGTTGTATCGACCATAGAATTTACGAAATAATGATTTTAATCGAGACTGTTGATAATCGTTTTTATCGACTTTTTTTATCAGTAGCTTGCCTTGTTTTAAAAATTGATTATCGAAGAGCATGTTTTTGTGTATCGAACTAACAGAGGGATAAAGACTTCATATTCTGGTGATGAAGCTATATAGCTACATAAGTAAGGAAAGTTTACGACAGACAAATTCAGATCATCACGTTTATCATAAAGTTTTGTTGTTAGGGTATATCAATGTCCCTTTCTAGTAAAATATCTAAATATGAAACAGATTAGTCAGATTCTAGGTATCTTCATTTCAAATCCAGTGGGGTATATTGAGTGGACATAAAAAATGGAAGTAACAATTGTTAATTGATAATGCGTCGTCGATATACCTAAATGTATAATTTAAGGCTAAAGCGAGTTATTATTCTTTTTCATTCTTAAGTCTTTGAATAAATTATGTTTCATATGAATATAGTAATAGGTCTGCTAACAATGGCGCGCAATTCGTACCCATGGGAATGTCAACAGATTGTTTGAAAACCTGATTTCCAAAAACTACCAAGATGTTGTCTATCAGAAACGCAAGCATCTTTTTTATTTCATCTTTAGAGTACTTGTGTACGCAACCCGAATGGTATTTAACAAAAGAGTTTTTGAAAAAGACCAATGACAAGGTAAGTAAATATACAAAATCCATTTTTATTAAATATGATTTCGTTTTAAATTTCGTTTGTTGCTCACCAGAACCGAAGCTTTTATGATTATCTGTTGTCCATCGTCCATCAGTCTGTCTTTCCGTCCGTCCGTGTGCAAACTTTTCTCATCTTTTATTCTTTAAAATAACTGAGCCAAAAATAACTAAACTTGATATTAAGCATCCTTACAAAAAGGGTTAAAATTGTTAAAATAAAGGATAAAACTTTCCTTTAAAAAGGAAATAATTGGGAAACAGTGAAAATAGGGTGTATACCTTAAAATTATTCATCTCAAGATCCATTGCATTAGTAATGCCAAAATACACCAAACGATTGTATATATATTGGAGATTCTGAATTGTTAAAATCCGGGTTTCATATACATATACATATATATATATATATATATATATATATATATATATATATATATATAAAGAGAGAGAGAGAGAGAGAGAGAGAGAGAGAATTATTTTGTTAAAAAAACCCATTTCAAGAACTGCAATGCTAAATGGTGAGATTACTATGCAAACATTCTTAGATGGATTTAGTGTACATTCTAAATTGTTAAAATCGTGACCCCTGGACCAATAATGAGGCCACGGGGGGGGGGGTCAAAGTTTAAAATAGAAATATGTAGGTAAAATGTTTAAAAGTTTTGTTCTCAAGAACAACAATGCTACATGTTGGAATATTACTAAGCAAGCATTCTAAGATAGGGAATTTGTAAATTGCTAAAACGGACCAATACTGAGGCCACAGGTGGGGTTCAAAATTTAACAGTTATATAGGGGAAATGTGTAATAATCTTCACAAGAACGACAAAACTAAACAAGGATTCTGAGAGTATTGCATAAGCAATACACGTACCCTACCGGTTTGTATTATTCTATGAAAGCTTCGAAGCAAACATCTATCTCAAAACTATTATAAAAGAGATGCTATGCTTTAATAAGAGATAAAAGAACAGAGGAAATTCAAACTATATAGTCTCGAAAATAATTCAACAAGACGCTACAAAAGTGTAAACTTGATCTGCAGTTTGACATTTTGAAGCGGTTCAGCAAGTTTCATATTATTCCTCAAACGCATAAAGAAAAAAGGAAAACTGAAGTGGGACAGACAGACGGAAAGACAGGCGGACATACAGACGGACTGACAGACGCAGAGAAAAGTGATAGTCCCCTCCGGTGAAACTGGTAGGGGACTAATAAACTTATCACCGAATACGAACTATTCTCCCGTCGGAGACTGCTTTTGGTGTGATTGTTCCAGAGAGAATATTTCCGCTATTTATCTTATAACTAAACTTTATAATTTGGACATTTTTACCTTATCTTATTTATTTTTACTTTTCCTTGGAACCTTATTAAAATCTTTGAACTAAGAATGCCTCGACATCGATCATCTGAAAGGCAGTCCTTCAAAGTGTTCTTGTTTTCCTGCAACCTTCAACTATAGTCTTGCTGAACATTTCTTTACTGGTGACGTACATATAGTAAATAATGGTGACCTTAAATCACTTATTCTTAATGGTCCAAAATTAAGGGGATCCCATCTTTAAACGAGCATTCTATTTTCATAAAGAATTCAATATTTTGAATTCTGTACAGGAATACTGGTCACTGCTGACAAATCAAGGAACAACGTTGTCTTTGTTTGTAAGGCTTATCATATAAATTGTATATTAGAGCAACTTAGATTTAATGCCATTAGAGGCAATCTAACTTATAGCTCTGCTTCCAGGAAGGAAATTCTTCAAAATCATTGTCAGTTTTGTAAATATTTTCAATATTCCTCACCACCAAAATCAATTTGAATTATCTCATCTATAATGGATACCTAAACGTCATAAAAATCTTTACAAACAAAGATAAATAGCGGGTTCCAGTACTTTTCAACAGTATATTTAAAAAGAGGTGTACATCAGATGGGATATTTAAGAAACCCAAAACACTTTTAGAAAATTTGAAATCATAAAGTTTTATCAAAATCAATAGCATCAAAATTTACGACTTTTCTATACTTTATACAACCATTCCCCACGACAAATTAAAGTCCAGGCTTTTTGACATCAATGATAGCCTCTTTTTTCAATGAAAATGGATCACTTAGATTAACTCTTGTCATCGGTCATTTACAAAACTATTTTTTAAAAAAACATTGAGATTGTGCACACAAGCACTCTGAAGTGGATATAAAAAATATGCTTGAGTTTCTGATAGACAACAGCTATGTAGTTTTTGGAGATCAGGCCTTCCAACAATCTGTTGGAACTCCCATTGGTACCATTTGCGTCCCATTATTAGCAGACCTATTTTTGTATTTATATGAAGCAGAATTTATTCTCAGACTTGTACGTAAAAAACATAAAACACTGTTATTTTCCTGTAATGTTTCAGTTTAGACATCTGTTGTCTAACTTCTTGAACCACTTCCCCCCCCTCCCCAGTTTGATACAATAATATTGTACTAATTTTTTATCTCTGCCAATGCGATTGATGAAAAAAATGCCTTCTAATTTACTATTACTATATAAGCAAATAAAATTCAAAGACTATCTCTATGGACAATCTTTTAAGGTTTACACAGACAATAATCCTTTAACTTACGTTCTGTCAACAGCACATCTTTATGCAACAAGTCAACGATGGATAGCAAATTTAGCATCATTTAACTTTGATATCATTCATCTACCAGGAAAATCCAACAACGATGCAGACAGCTTAAGCCGTTTACCTGGACTGACAAACCAAAACAATGACGAAACTTGCAACATCTCAAAAGAAGCAATTCAATCCATTTGCAATGCCATTAATGTATTATATTAAGCAGGATGTCTTGTCATTGATTGTGAATCTGTAAAGAAGGATTTGCCTCAGGCAGAAATTGATGAAGAAATAGACATCACAACAACCCAATACAATGATCCAGTTTTGAAATTTTGGTTTCCATACGTTAGGAGTAAAGTCAAACCATTTAGAGAGAGATGCCAACATCTCCAGATCATATGACAATATACAGAAGTTTTGAGAAGCTGAAAATCATCAATGAAATCATATAAAGAGAAACTCTAGTCCAGAAAAAGAAGAAATAACAACTATTACTACCATCATTGTTCATACCAACAATTCTGAATGGACTACATGATGATATGGGTCACCCTGGTAGAGATAAAACGACATCATTGATACAAGACCGATTCTTCTGGCACAGAATGACAACTAACATAGAGGAATACATTCAAAAATGTCAAAGATGTATATTGAGAAAATCACCTGAAAACCACAGAACACCTGTCGTAAACATCGAAACTTTTCAACCTTTAGAACTTTTGTGTTTAGATTCTCCTACCCTAGAAACATCAAAAGGAGGTTACGAAAATGTACTTGTCATCACTGACCATTTTAATAAGTATGCACAAGCCATTCCAACAAAACATAAAACTGCAAAAACAACAACAGATGTATTATTCAATAACTTCATCATCCATTTTGGAATACCAAAGAAAATCCATACCGACCAAGGAGCAAATTTTGAAAGTAACCTTATCAAAGAACTATGTGAAATTACTGGTGTGCTGAAATCAAGAATTACACCTTACCACCCGATGGGAAATGGACTCTGTGAAAGATTCAATCGATATTTAATCAAAATGTAAGGAACTCTACACCTAGAACAGAAGAAAGACTGGAGGAAACTATTGGTCCAATAGTTCACTGCTATAACTGTATTTTGGCACAACAGAATGTAAGACAATCTCAGGAAAAACAGAGAGATTTTTATAATAGAAAAGTAAGAGGGAAAACACTCAAAGCAGGTGATAGAATTCGTAAAGATAGTGTCTTTCACCGGAAAACACAAAATTGCCGACAAATGGGAGAGTGAACCGTACAAAGATAATACTTTCACAACGAAATCCTGATATTTCTGTTTATAGAGTCCAGCGAGAAGACAAAGCAGGAAAGTGCGAACTTTACATAGGAATTTATTACTTCCTTTGAATTTTATACCACCAGAAAGAATCAACATAGTAGGAAAGCTTATACCAAGAAAGAGAAAATTGAACTAGATGCTGTCATTAGACAGTAATACCCGCACCAAGTGTTTGCCCCTAAATACCACTGTTTTGTACCAGTTTTAGTAAAAATGAAGGCCACATGGAATTCTTAGTGCGGTAATTTTTAAAAAATTATAATTTTCATAAAAGATGAGATCCCATTTCATAATACACATGAGTGGCCATTTATGTACAATTCGGGGTTGAGCTGTTTGCATGTGAATTTTAAGTTAATCAATAATCTTAACATTTCATTTCATAGAAAGTATGGTCAAAATAATTATTACAAACAAAATGAAATTATGCCCCCTCCCCTCAGCGGTTGCCGGCTTTAGATTTGGTTCTGTGTGCCAACATAGCACGTATTTAGAGAAGGGGTGGGAAGGAGGGGTCCAGACCCCCCCCCCCCTTCAAATTTTTTTTAAATCCCCCACACACACTCCTCATGGATAAATAAACATCAGAATATTTTGTTAACAACGAAAGCCTGTATAATTACCGGTAGATGCAACAAGGAAGATTGTAAACAGTGCAAAATAAATGACATAATTATATTGCGCAATGATTTTCAATGGGAACTGCCAGGACAGAAGATATAATTACTGATTTAAGGTGGTATAAGACACTTGTCGATATTTATGTGGATAAAAGTGTGTTATAATCAAAATTTTTTCACGGTGATTGTTTAGAATTTTAAAATTTTACAATACTATATTTGGAAAAAAAAATTCAGTTAATAAAATTTTTGGAAACTTCAGTAAAAAATAGAAAAGCTCCATCAGGATTTGATTTCTCTACTTACAGACACGTAATTAACGCTCTAACCCATTGCGCTTCACTGTTAAGTAACATTATTTTTGGGGAAAATATTATATTTATACTTTATTGTTTACTGATTTTAATATGGAGTACATCACAATATGCAGGTGACCTGTACCACCTTATAGTTGAAATGTGTGCTAGTTATTTACCTAATAAAATAGTGCAAGGGGTTTTTAAGAATAAAGTGATGAAAATACATGCATGTTACAAATACTGTAAAAGTGGTTATTTACGCATGGGGGAAATTTACACTAGTTATGCGTTAAGCTTTATATCGCGTAAAATACCCCCGCGCGTATGGTAAAATAATTAAAATTTAGAGTGGTAAATCGCGCATCCGCGTATTTAATACCCACATGTATTGTTTGACCATAGTAAACGCGTACTTAACCATCAGCGTAAATAACCACTTTTACAGTAACTGATCTTTCTTTAAAGTTACGTACACAACACAGGTGTACAGGTCGCATTAGCGGGTACTAGTTTTACACAGCTTTTCGGTTAGATGGGTTTCACGTGGTGTACATACCGGTATGTGTTTTCCATATGCAGAATAGGATTAATTAAAATGCATAAACGTTTCTTTTGTGATGATCAACTAAAGGGATTCATATTGTGCTCTAATTGGATTATCATAATGATGTTGACCAATATAGGTAAGCATAATACATGTAGTAGCACATATGAGACACCAGTATACATAAGTATTACTTTCACTTTCTAAATAAGTGATCTCCTTTTGCCAGCATACTGTGTCATTATCTTTTGATATTTAGATAAACTTATCATCGTTACCTATCCTATCGCATTTGTACAGTTTCTGTCATTTTAACTGCAAAAGTTATTTTTTCATTTGTAAGACTTACATTAGTCTATTGAGTTGACCCCATATTGACCCTGTGATATTTAGCAGTTAAAATTGATAACACAAAAATGATTTTAAATAAGCTTTTTTTTACATGCCCCCCCCCCCCCCCCTCCCAATCAAACCTGGTTCTAAAGATTCAGAGTCTATTTAAATTCTTACATGTGTACAGCAGCAAATTTAAAATCATTTTTGTTGGTATTTTTCTCTAGATGCAAAGTAAGATTTTGGAAATTAATTCCTTTATAATTTTTAAGATAAACAAAATATTATATTTATTCGGGGCAATTGTAAAGTCTCCTAAACAAAGCAGGGTCATCATTAGGCAAGGAAATACCCACATGAGTCAAACACTTCATATGAATAAGATAAAATACTTTATTATTTCCAGTTCTGGAAATCCAGGGTGTCTCCAAGGGGGCATAACCTATATACCATTGGATGCACAATGACACAAAGAGCAAGAATAAATATGGTTTAGGAATTGGAAACTCAAAAGTCATCAAAATATCATCATTTCCTATTTCAGAGGGGTGTGGTGGGTGGTTTAAAGACAACTTCTGGGGGTCATGTACTTTACACCATTTGATGCATCATAATGACATTAAAAACAAGAATATATATGGTTTAGTGGTGGGGATCTCAACAGTTTTCAAGATATTTGGTATTTTCCTGTTTCATGGGATCAGAACTATACTATAATAATACATGAAGAAAAAAAGACCCCTTCCTCTCTATAACATCTCATATAAGCCTCAATAGATCATTTGTCAATTATGCAAGGTGTAATGTGATGTGTAAGAAAAACATTTTTTACCAGTTTATAAAACTTTTTAGACCCCAAACTATATTTTGATTTTAATAGATCATTCGACAATTAAAAAGAGTGTAAATGTAAGGAGGTTCATTTTCAAAGTTTAAGGAGGGATGCATGAGTGGATCAAGAAACTTTTTCCAGGAGGGGGGGGGCGACAGTTATGTGAGTTTGCCGGAGGGGGGCGGGGGGGTCGAGGCATATTTTATAATGTTATTTTATAGAAATTTGAATTTTAGAGGGGGGATCTGGACCCTCCCTGACCCCCTCTAGATCCACGCATGGGATAAATGTAAATTTTTTGCCACTTTTTTACGACCAGGATTAAATCTAATTTTTCAAAACATTATTGCACATCTATAGGACAGTCCCTATCATATCCCAAGATATGATGTGTCTATTTATTAAATCATAAGAGGAGTTCTGGGATCTAGGTATTTTTTGGAGTGATAAACGTCAAATTTCTGCTATTATTTGACTCCCTGGATGAAATATAAATTTTTCAAATCTTATTGCACATCTATAAGACAGCCTCTATTATATCCCAAGATATAATTTATCTATTCATTAAATCATAAGAGAAGTTCTTGGATCTAGTTTTTTTTAGGAGTGATAAACGTCAATTTTCTGCTACTATTTGACTCCCTGGATGAAATTTAAATTTTTAAAACCCTATTGCACATCTAAAGGACAGCCCCAATCATATCCCAAGAGATGACATAGCTACTCCAAAAGTTGTAAGAGGAGTTCTGGGAACCAAACCTTTTTTGCCAAAAAACGTCATTTTTTGTTGCCGCCTAATCCCCGTTATAAATTAAAAAGAATCTGAAACCTGATCCCACTTTACATTGACACCCTCATTCATATTCTAGAAGATCATTTGGCTACTGCACAAAATGTTTACGTTTTTGAAACCAAATTTTTTGTAAAAAAAAAAAAATGTTATTTTTCAACCACCAAATGACCCCAAGGACAAAATTGAAATTTCCGAAACCTTATTGCGCATCTATAGGACACCCCAAAACATTTTTCAAGAGATGATTTGTCTATTGTTGAAAATGTAGGAGGAGTTCAAGGAAGAAGGTTTTTTGTGAAAAAACGTCATTTTTTACCAATTATTTGACCCCCAAGATTAACAGAGAATTTTTGACACCTTTTAACAAAACAACATGTCACCCCAAATGAAACTCCAAGAGTTTAGTTTGCTGGTTTATAAGATGTCAGAGCAGTTTGAGAAAGTAAAACGTGACAGACGGACGAAAGGACGGACGGAACAGGGTAACAACAATATACCCGAACTTTCTTTAGTAAGTGCTGGTATAAAAACAAAGCAGAGGAGCCAATTCCAACCAAGCCTGTTAAATCAGAGACAGACAGTGATGAAGACATGGACTTCCCACATGACGTCATACATGTTCCTTTCACTGCTGCAGAGAAAATCTTGGGAGAAGATGTAGGTGACATGGATGCAGTTTATAAAGTGGAACCTGCCCATGAACCACAGATTGCAGAAGAGGATGAGGAAGCTCATCTATTAGATGCAGATTCTGAAGAAGATGAAGAACAACAGTCGGCTGATCAAGATGTTATCCAACATTTGGATACTGAAGATGATGAGGAGGATGCAGAACCCCAGGAACATGAAGATTCATCAGAACCCCAAGTTCGTAAATCGTCAAGAGTTAGGAAAAAACCAACCTGGATGAACACAGGCCAATTACTTGTAAATCAACAAGTAGTAGAGACAAGTTGGAAAGAAAAGGCTGAATTCCTACTGAACGCAGGTAAAGAACCAGCTTTGAAAGACCATCGTGATAAAAATTTGACGGACTTTTAAAAGTTATTGTGAAATATACTTTCATATTTTTTTAACCAGCAAAATGATTGGACATCATTTTCAAGCAGGGGAAAGTGTAATAAGGTGCATTTTATGATGATAATTACATTCATGCATTATTCATTTTTTATTAACATCATCATCGTACATTTCATCCATATTTTACATGTACATATTTAGAAACAGACTAATATCCATACAACTCTCTGTCTTTTATGCTCCCATCAAGTAATCACTATTTAATTATCTATTCTAGTGGCTTCTGACATTTATAGCCTTAAGTCATTTCACCTGTATGGTCGCTTTAATACATGTGGACAAGATGAGGTGGTTTACTACAGCCAATAGTATGTTTTTTTTTAATAATTTTTCCCACTTTAACTGAGTAGCCTTTGTGACAGACCAAGGCTAGGCTTCATTTGAGAAAGACATGTTTTCTTCAAGAGAGTTCAGTTTAGCTTATTAATTTTTCCAACGTTTTGGAAGCAGTCAGTTAAAGTAAGTGTTCTATTTTTGGTACATGTATTCTTGAACTTTAATAATAATGATATTTTCTGTAAATTGTTACATTTGGCTAATTCTATATTTTAAGATTATAATATCTTATTTATGAAAAAATGTATTTTATAAATTATCCCAGTAATTCATAGACTTGATATTTAAGCTATAATATTTTATTTCTAATATATGAGAAAGGTTAGTTATTGTTATCATATTTAATACTTGTAGTAAGAGAGTACCATAACCAGAATATTCAGCAGCTAAGCATGTGAAACCTTGTTCCATAAACAGGTGATCGTTGCAAAGATATATATTTATGTTTGTTATATGTATCTTGAAATAATGTAATCTACAAAGGAACTACATTGAAAGTTTACATTATTTAATTAAATATTGATATTGATAATGATATAGAGCATATTTCTATATTTTTGTAAATTGTGTTCAAAGGCAGTAACTCTTATTGACCCTAAAAGTATGATGCATTATAACCTGAGTTATCCTTCTTTAAAAATAGTTTGATTAGTGAACTCTGAGCAATAATGATTTTATTAATATATATTTGAATATGCTTGTATTTTTATGCTGAAACTTATTGTAAACATTGATCATTTTTATGCTGACAACTATTAATTATATTACAGGGTTTAATCATTTAATCCCTATATCATCTCAATAAATGAAGAACCCTTAAGTGGACTTGTTTATCTTTGGGACAACCCACTATCACATAAATATAGACAGAATCACATTGACGACTATATTCACACAGTGGGTATGCACTTTATGGGACCAAAAGACAACATTTTACGCACATATTTTATCGAACGCGGCAAGCGCCAATCAATTTTTAAATAAATACAGTTATATATGCAGGGATCCTTAAAAAATAGATTGGCATACAATATGACGTCATAATCAACTCTGACGTCACAATCTGCATTCCTTTCGATAGGTCTCAGGGAATGTATCGTAACGTTAAAAGTGAATTATAATAAAACTGTAATAAAAACCGCTTGTTTCCTTTACATTGATGCTGCTGTTCATGCTAGATGTACAGAATTCATTCGTATCAAAAATCAGTATTAAATAATCTGTAGATTTAAAGCTTCATTAAAAGTAAAAGACTATTTATAAATTAGTGGTTTGGAGACTTTCCCTGTTACGTGTAAAAAACTAAATAAAGAAATTTTAATGCATGTAAAAAACAGCTTGGCGCAGGTGAAATATCAATACAGTTTTCGAATATTTTAAGTTTAATCGGTTGAGAATACGGGTACCAAAGTGAATCATGCTTGGGAAACCTACAGATTTACTCCAATTTTAGGTAAATCGCTTTTAGTTAGTAAAAATGTACCTTGTGTTGATTATTTGGCAAAATGTTTTAGCAATATCTTTAATAAACGAAATATCTATTTGAAGCCCAAGTAAGAACTCCAAAGTGTATGACATAACAAAGGATTTTTCTTGAAATATTTTTGATTTATGTCATTAATCACTTGCGCCGATGCGATTTAATCAGATAATATGCAATGTTAGAAAAAAGTATTATGTTTGACATCGTTGTCAATATATGATATAAAAATTTTAAGAAACTATTTCAAACGGTCAAACTATTTCTTCGTTGATTTAAAGGGGTATGGTCACGAGTTTGGTCAAATTCTCTTTTTCCGTTATTACCTTAAATCTGGAAAGTGTAAATAAAAATTTTGCCGAAGATTGGTCTCTACTCTTCACTATATGAACAGTTGTCCGTGGGTAGTAGTCATTAATATGTGTGACATATAATATTTGAGTGCTTTATATTTTTAGCGCCGATGACAATTTGCAAAAATTTAAAACGTAAAAATTAATCTATAGCTTTATGACTCGGATTCGCAAAAATTAATCGACTTAAAATTTCCAGATTTACGGTATTATTTACAAGAGTGCATTTCTAATGATCAAATTATTAGTTTTGCGAGTAGGTCGAAGAGATATAAGCAAGATACAGGGCTCACAATTCTTTGTCATGTAAACAAGGCTCGTGCCCTGTTTGTGTTTACATATGTTCAATATACCAGTAAAAAATCTTTTTCAAGCTGATTTGTCTATCTTTTACTTCATTTTAAGCATAAATAAACAGTTACTAACGCTTAACATGTTTTTTTAAGGTCTAAAACTAGCATTTTTATTTCAACATTCAGAATTAAACAAAAGCTTTGTTAACATAGTAAAGAATTGTAAGCTCTGTAACTCGCTTATCCCAATGAATGGCATTCAAATTTTGGTTGCTTAATAAAAATGCCTTACTGAAGCATTGTAAACATTAAAATAGGAAAAATAAATTTTTGACCAAAATTGTGACCATTTAAAGAATATCGTTTTTTAGCCGTATTTTTGCTCTGGGACACCTTAACATTGCTGCGTAAAGATTAATGTTGTTTTCCATTGAGAGTAGAGGACCGAGGCCGTTTTTGGTAATTTTACTTTGTACAATTTTCATACCCCCCTAGATCCGCGCATGCAGGAATAGAAAGATCACTTTATGTAGTTTAATGTTAACAAAATAATTTTATTTCTTCTTGCTTAAGTCTGAAACAATCTTATTCTGACTCCTGGGTCTTACTGTTATTTAATTAAAAAATCCGTATTTTGATATCATTTAGATAAACATATGGAACAAACTAATCCATATATGTATATTTTCATCTACCTACATGGAATGCTTAATCTCCGAATCATACCTTTCGAATGACTTATGGTTTAAACTATGTCGACTGGTACATACATGTACATTTTTTAAAAACGAGATATTTTTTTAACAGAAACACACCAACTTTTTTGATTGATGCGTATTTTAAAATCCCTCGTTTAACAGAAGTTTACAACACGTGTTATAAAATGTGGACAGAGTCCGTTACGTTAAAAAAAATAAGCACATATTTCGACAATAATTATTTTCAAAAATATTGGAATTCCAATTATTTATTTCAAAATACAAAATACCAACCACTTAGTCTCTGTTAGTATTTGGTCAACCTGCGTACGCGTAAGCGTAAGAAAGAAATGGCAATGTTCAAGATCTATGGTAGGTTTTCAGCCTCCGTAGGTTGCTGAAGGACCTATCACTGACAGCATTTGTAAGAGACATAACTAATATAAGCCGAAATATGACTGTTATTATGCTTAAGAGACCCCATTTATTCCCTTCGACCAAATAGTTGACAACTACCATTACACTTGCTTAATCTGAACCTACGTTTAAATCAATTTAAAGAGTTTCTAGATAAGCTTCAAGATCCCTTCTATTGATATCTGTGGTGTAAAAAATGCAAACAATATTTGTTGCTTTCGTAAGGAAATTCTCTAAATAAGAGTAGAGAGCATAGCCTGGTTGTTCTATCTTATCTTTATTGCAATCAACTGCAAGCTGTAATTCCAAAAAGTATGTTTTTTTCATAAAAAATGACAAAAACAAACATCCAACTACCTCAAAAACCCATATAGCAAAATATATAATATGAAAGCAGAGCAACACGGACCTCTAAACATAGATATGGAATCAGATGCCTTGGAGGAGTAAGTATCCCCTGCCGACCGGTCGCACCTGTCGTGTGCTCATTGTTAAGGTCAAGAAAAACGGAAAAAACCGTAGTCAATCCGGTGTATAAACAATGGTCTAACAAATATGAAAAACGTTAGTCAGCATGTCTCTCAATGACACATTGTACTTGCTAACAGGGTCATCGTATCGACCATAGAACTTGCGTAAAGATGATTTCAGTCGGAGTTCTTGATACTTGTTTCAACAATTTGTTTGTTAGTAGTTAATAGATTTCTTCTACTAATACAGGATTCTATGGTTTAAAACCATCATTCTAACATTCCGAAATTCTTTTTTGGAAGCTTTTGTTCATCAATTTTTAGATCGTGCTGTCTTGTTTTACTTTCTCCAAAAAAGAACAAACTGCTCATCGGCCCTAATAGTTTGCAAAGTTTGAACAGTCAGTGATGCCATTTTCTTCCCTTCAGGCGCAGATCTAGAGAGACTTTCTTTCTGCAAGGCTCTACTCAAGTTGTCACAGTTTCATAGAATCGCTTCACAAACAATAGAGGCATAAAAAAAATAAAAAAAAAATAAAAAAAATAAAAATCAAAGGTCTGCATGTAAAGAGTAGTTCCCCGAATTTGACTTCTCATCTCTTGCTCATTGACATATTTCAATGAGCCTTCCCATACTTCTCGCAGAACATCATTATTTTCTATAATGATATTAGAGTTTCTGTTCTTACTGCCCAGCGAGTTACGCTTGATCTACGGGGTGACAATTTGATTAGCTTTGTAATGTCTCAGGTATTTTCTAGTGCAGTTTGTATTGTAAGTGTCCTACCCCCTCTACTGCATCATTACAAGCGAGATTAAGTTCATAGAAACTGAAACGCTTTTTTAAATTGATTTGATACGACATGCAACTCCAGATTTTGACCCTCCCATATATGCTGCCATGTCATGACACTGATTACGTATGCGATCAAAAGATAAATTAAATCTATGAATTTATACGAGATCAAGTACATCATATTCTCTCTTTTCTGGTCTTTGTGCTGTTCGAACAAAGATTCTTTCATGTCTTTTGTTATTTGTGGAAGCATTTTGACGCGGTCGACTATTTTCTTGTGACAATCAGTTATCATGTTCTGTGAATTTTATTGTAGCTTTTTTCCAATTTTCGAATCCATCAGATATAAAAGCCTTTCTTTGCACATATTTGCCAACTTTTGCTTCTTGTAAGCTTTAATGCAAAAGCTTTGTCTGACTGTTACCCATAATGAAGCCATGACCAGGTACTAAAACAACTAAAGCCAAATGACCTTATTCTTATTGTAATTATTGTTACAGGAAAATCTTCAGTAGCTGGTTTGGTTCATTGCCAATAATAGGGACATCCCAATCTAACTTTGGCTCTGAATGAACGAGTCGCCCTTTTCTAATGGAAGTGCTAGTTGTACACTGACCAGATATTTGTTTTGATTTGTTTCTGCAGCATTGCACTTACGAGGGTGTTCCCTAGCTGCTGTAAGGAATTCGCCTTCAGTTTTATTTTTTTTTAATAATTACCCTACTCTACCATACTTTCTTCTACTTTAGATTGTGTCAGAAGGTTATTCCAATTTCAGTTTCAGTTTGTGATTGATATTTGCGTTGCTTCGGCTCAAAAATGACAAGACTGACAACTTTTTTTCCTTTTTGGAATACGCATCCTTTCTCTCCAGACCCCTTTTGTTTGGATGAATTTCGTATGCGAAGAGGAACAAAATTGATTGGGTGATACAAAAATTATCGGGTACATACCCTGAAACGTGCTACTACACCTCTAAAACGAACCGTACCGATCCGTGCAAGAAACGAACCGTACCGTTCACAAAAGCGAACCGTACCGTTCACAAATCGAACCGTACCGTTCACAAAGCAAACCGTGCCGTTCACAAAACGAACCGTACCGTGCAAAAAGCGTGCAAGATAATTTATGCAAGACCCGCACCAAAACGGCCAAAAAAGCGTTCCGTACCGTGCAATAAGCGTGCAACTTCCATATACGGCTTATTGACTTATGTCGTTCGATGAATACGGACGGAGGTTATCGCTGACCAGATAAAATTTATATTTTGCTAGTTTTGTTTTATACGGGATTAAATAATACATACTTAAAGTTCACGTTGTTATTTTTATCAAAACCGTTACAAAAATGGTTTATTATTTAATATATTTAGAACTTGATCATTTCTTTGGTTTTTGACTAAACTTTCATCGCCGATTTTTTAAACATTGTAAAATATAAATGTTCACCCAATGCGTGGTAATACTGTTTTGATTAATTTTATGAACTGTTGTACATACTGGACTTTACAGGGTATTAAGTGATTCTCAGGAGAGAGAGAGAGAGAGAGAGAGAGAGAGAGAGAGAGAGAGAGAGAGAGAGAGAGAACTTGTGTTAATTAAAATACTTAAATTATAGGTTCATTAATGAACCTATTATTTCGCTTTAGGTTTTCAGTTTTCCATAGTCGGTCATTTGAGCGGGATTTTATTTCAGGACTCCACGTGCTTCGCCTGTTAATCAGTTTAAGTATAACCGGACAGATCACGCCATGCGCCGCGTGCTACTTGGCTCCTCTTATATAGCTAGAAGAGAATTATCGAATGAAAACGTTTCAGTTTTTTGTTTTCTTAAATCCATATCTAAAAGAGTGTTCATACTTCAAAATTATTCAACAATCATTTCCTTCCGACTTCATGATTATAACTCATGTACTGGCGATCAGCGTCCTCTTTCCCTCGCTGTCGTATTTTTTGCTACTAGATAAATTCTAAATATATTTAACATCACTGTTAACGTTCATTTGATGAATACCGGGTTTTTTTCCGTGTCCTGTTTACAACAAGTATGTGATTAAAAAGGTAAATGAAATATATTAGCCAGCATTTATTAATAACTGTTGACTTTTTTGTGTGTATCCACTTGTGTACATGTTGTAAGAAATATGTAACATGTACATGAATAGTTTAAAGGAATAACAACAAGAGGCCCATCGGCCACATCGCTCACCTGAACAACAGTTCCTTACAACATTCAATTTGGTATCATATGCTATTTTTATTTTAAACTTTGAAACCCTTTCTGGGGCCCCAGTATTGGTACAGAGTTTATGGTTGGTTTTAACAATTTAGATTCTACACTATTTGAGGATGCTTGCATGGTAATCTCACAAACTGTAGGATTGTAATTCTCGAGAAGAAATTTTTTTAAACATTTTCCATATATATTTCTATGTTAAACTTTGAACCCCTTCTGGGGCCCCAGTATTAGATCGAGGGTCACGGCTTTTATAATTTAGAATCTACACTATTTGAGGATGCTTACGTAGTAATCTGACAAATTAAAGCATTGTAGTTCTCAAAAAGAAGATTTTTAAACATTTTCCATATATACTTCTATGTTAAAGTTTGAATCCGTCTTGGGTAACCAGTATTAGTCCAGGGGTCACTATTTTAAAAATATTGAATCTACATTATCCAAGGTTGCATGCATATTAATCTCACAAATTGTAGCATTGCAGTTCTCGAGAAGAAATTTTTTAAACATTTTCCTATTTTACTTCTATGGTAAACTTTGAACCCTCTTGGGGCCCCAGTATTAGATTTTACCAATTTAGAATCTACAATAGCCACGGATGCTTGCATAGTAGTCCCACAAACTGTTGCACTGTAGTTCTTGAGAAGAAGATTTTCAAACATGTTCCCTATATATTTTTATGTTAACTTTGAACCCCCTCTGGGTCCCCAGTATTAGACTGGGGGTCACAGCTTCCACAAATTAGAATCTTGACAATTTGAGGATGCTTGCATAGTAATGCCACAAACTGTAGCATTGTAGTTCTTGAAAAGAAGATTTTTAAACACTTTCCCTATATACTTCTATGTTAATCTTTGAACCCCCTCTGGGGCCCCAGTGTTGGTCCGGGGGTTAAGGCTTTTACAATTTAGAATTTTCACTTTTTGAGGATCCTTGCATATTAATCTCACAAACTGTAACATTGTAGTTCTTGAGAAGAAGTTTTTTTTTAAACATGTTTCCTATATATTTCTATGTTAAACTTTGAATCCCTCTTGTTGCCCCAGTTTTAGTCCGGGGATCACGATTTTTGCAATTAAGAATCTAAAATAGCCAAGGATGTATGCAAAGTAATATCATGAACTGTTGCATTGTAGTTCTTGAGAAGAAGATTTTTTAAACATTTTCCTATATACGTTAAACTTTGAACCCCGCCTGGGGCACCAGTTTTAGTCCAGGGGTCACGATTCTTATAATTTATAATTTTCACTATATGTACAAGCTTTTGTGTAAATATTGGCATTTCTGGTGCAGTGGTTCTTGAGAAGAAGATTTTTAAACATTTTTTCTACGTATTTCTATGTTAAACTTGAACCCCGTCTGGGGCCCCAGCTTTGGTCCAGGGTTTACGATTCTTACAATTTAGAATCTTCACTATATACAGTGTATACAAACCTTCTGAAATATTGGCATTTCTGGTGCAGTGGGTCTTGAGAAGAAGATTTTTAAACATTTTTCCTATGTATTTCTATGTTAAACTTTGAACCCCGCCTGGGGCCCCAGTTTTGGTCCGGGGGTCACGATTTTTGCAATTTAAAATCTTCACTATATATACAAGCTTTTGTGTAAATATTGGCATTTCTGGTGCAGTGGTTCTTGAGAAGATTTTTAAAACATTTTTTTTTTTACATATTTCTATGTTAAACTTTGAACCCCGACTGGGGCCCTAGTTTGGGTCCGGGGGTCACGATTCTTACAATTTATAATCTTCACTATATATACAAGCTTTTGTGTAAATATTGGCATTTCTGGTGCAGTGGTTCTTGAGAAGAAGATTTTTAAACATTTTTTCTATGTATTTCTATGTTAAACTTTGAACCCCGCCTGGGGCACCAGTTTTGGTCCAGGGGTCACGATTTTTTCAATTCAGAATCTTCACTTTATATACAAGCTTTTATGTAAATATTGGCATTTCTGGTGCAGTGGGTCTTGAGAAGAAGATTTTTAAACATTTTTCCTATGTATTTCTATGTTAA
>WFKH01006014.1:436559-476511 GCA_016163765.1 Magallana hongkongensis
TGTACTGTATAGGTGTACTGTGTAGGTGTACTGTATAGGTGTACTGTGTAGGTGTGAATGTATAGGTGTACTGTGTAGGTGTACTGTATAGGTGTACAGTGTAGGTGTACTGTAAGGTTTACTGTGTAGGTGTACTGTATAGGTTTACTGTGTGCAATAAACTGTTATGTCTGATGAATGTTTCAGTGAATTCTGCTCAGTGTACATTAAGTTGACTCATCTTGACTTATTCTAAAAGATTGTATCTAATATCTGAAAGTTAAGACCTAACTTGATTAAATCAAAGAATCGGACATAATTATCTTTGAACTCAATGTCAGCTTGACCATTTTTGTAAAAACTATGTATTATATCCTGTAAGTTGACTCATCTTGACTTATTTTATAAGTTTGGACATTACTTTACCTGTTAGTGGAGGCATCTTGACTTATTCTGTGAAAATTGGACTTGATTTGTGTAAGTTGGCTCATCTTGCCTTATTCTGTGGAAATTGGACTTGATATGTGTAAGTTGGCTCACCTTGACTGATTCTTTATGATTGGAGATGATGTCCTGTCTGTTGACAGTTTTTTTTCACTGTGTTGTTGAGTGGTTCATGTTGAATGGACTGATGTCTCTATCCAGCAGTTCTTTCCCCATCTTGTCCCTCTGTGGTTTGTTTACTGTTGATACATTCTATTTAATGCAGGGGGATTCCTTGACTACTGCCATGTATGAATCAAGTGTCTGAGAATAGTACTTGTACTTAAGTGTATTAATCTTGAATGAGCACTTATTTGATTCCATGTACTCAAGAATCTGAGATATAAATATGATAGTTTATCACAGAGAATCTGACACTGAACGGGAGTAGAAACATCAGGAAAAACCTCAACATTTCAAGCATAAGATTATGGTTAGAAATCTATATATTACAACATTGGTGTGAAAAAAATCTGAATTCAATGAATAATGTATAATCTTTACATTTGAAAGATAGAAAACTACATATACATTTTGTCTCAGGACCTGAGATATTTATTTATGCAGATATCCTATGTACTCTTTTGTGAAAAAGAATTTATTTTCATTAGATATACTATATTCAGAAGAAATGGCCCGTTTCCCCTATTTTAGATTTTCCTGATTTCTATGTTGAATTTGGACTTTAAAACACATTAACTTTGGTATTGAATTGATTTCTAAATCTACAGCATCAAGTTCTTTCAATAGCCAAGATATAAACAAAATTATACATTTATAAAGACATGTCAGTGAAGACAGAATTGAGGGTGTAATTTCTTTTGACTGTTGGGGTATGTGTGACTAATTTCTTTGTGGGGTATTTAAGTTCCTTGACAAACCTTGAGGTCTAGGACACAGTTATCAAAACCTATCTCTCTTGTCAAGTGGCTCTGTGTTCCTCTGTCATAATGGCTGTATTGGAAAGGTTTTATACTGTAGAAACAAAACAAGTTTTGTACTGACGGAATAAACAACTATACAACATGTGACATTATTGGTGCACATGTAACAATTTCACTGATGGAAGTGTTTATGACATTGTGAGAATGTGATACAGATATTTTTGTCTAAAATAGAATTGACACAGTCATTGTTGTTGCTGAGATACTTTGAGCTATCTCGAGATTAGAACTGATATCATTGTAGTGTGGATACTTTGAGCTATCTCGAGATTAGAACTGATGTCATTGTAGTGTGGATACTTTGAGCTATCTCAAGATTAGAACTGATGTCATTGTGGTGGACATACTTTGAGCTATCTCAAGATTAGATCTGACATTATTGTAGTGTGGATACTTTGAGCTATCTTGAGATTAGAACTGATGTCGAGTGGAGATACTTTAAGCTATCTCGAGATTAGAACTTACATCATTGTAGAGAAGATACTTTGAGCTATCTCGAGATTAAAACTAATGTCATTGTGGTGGGGATACTTTGAGCTATCTCGAGATTAGAACTAACGTCATTGTAGTGTGGATACTTTGAGGTATCTCAAGATTAGAACTGACATCATTGTGGTGGGGATACTTTGAGCTATCCCGAGATTAGATCTGACATCATTGTAGTGGGGATACTTCGTCCTGGAAATGAATTACAACAGAAACGTCAGGAAAGTTCCTCTGAGGACATTTGTACTCCCTGTAAATATTTGCTGATATATAAACATGTTTTTTTTTATCTTCTTCAACTCTTCATCCTTATTTTATGTTAAGATTTTGATGTATAAATATGTTTATAGTGTGTATGTTAAATGTTTGAAAGTCATCATTGTGTGTGTGTTTGTTGGTGTGTTATTCTGTCTGTGTGTTTGTTGGTGTGTTATTCTGTCTGTGTATTGCTGTGTGTTTGTTGGTGTGTTATTCTGTCTGTGTGTTTGTTGGTGTGTTATTCTCATTGTCTGTGTGTTTGTTGGTGTGTTATTCTGTCTGTGTAGGTAGTGACCTTGTCTTTTTGTGTCCATTTTTTTTATGAATGTAAGCTATTTTGTAAGTTCTGTTGAAGGCAGTCAATCAAAATTTTGGATGATTTGTTACTTATATTGAAAAATGTAATTTTCATTCACAGGATGAATTGTAGTAAACCTGATACAGTGTATTATACATCTAACTGATTACTTATACTATTCAAACACTCTCACTACTATCTTATGTGCCATCATTACAATTAACAATGGCGTCATGCTATGCACTATCATTACTTGTGTTCAGTGGATTGTTCTAATTTTATATTCCCATTGACTGTTTCAGATCGTTGAGAGATCTGTCCAGCCCCAAGAACAAGTTGTATTCCGCCCCACTCAGATCCCGAACAACGACATCATGATGAAACGCTACCCCCAGGGGCCCCCAGACTTCACCCTCAACCACATCGCAGGTAGGGACCGGTCAATCTCTGAAAAACACAAACCGCACCGGGAGGCTGTAGTCGGGCCCAGCTATCCACAAACTCCTACCTTGATTACAGCATGTAGTCAGGCCCAGCTATCCACAAACTCCTACCTTGATTACAGCATGTAGTCAGGCCCAGCTATCCACAAACTCCTACCTTGATTACAGCATCCAGCTATCCACAAACTCCTACCTTGATTACAGCATGTTAATGGTTTGGTCTGCTTACTTTGAAACAAAAGCCTAAGGCTGGTTTATCAGTAATTTTTAAGTGTATAGGTAAATTACTCATTTGTAGAGTCTTTTTAAGAATTATTTCAAATAATTTTTTTTTTGCTAATTATGAAATTTCAAATGACAAATTCAGAAACTGTTAAAAATGACATCCTTTCTCCATTTACTGAAAGCCTTGAAATCATGAATATATTTAACATCGTAATGAAAAAAGAGGCTCTAAATGGTGCTATTAGCAAGGTTTATGATTGGTTTCAATGTTAACTAAGTGAAATGATAACATTGTTTTCAACACAGTGATTATAAGATAAAGCTGAAGGGATGTTTGTGGATAGCTTTGTAGCCATGACTACACAACCTCTGACCTTCAACACTCTGTGACCTTGGTGACCTGTGTTGATGTTGTAAAAGCACGCAGCAAAGGAAACAACTCCAATTATCTTTTTTATGAATTCAAAACTCATGCTATCCTCTATTCTTAAAATTTGTCTGTTCAAACATTTCTAGTATATATGTATCACACAGGTATATAGAAAAGATGAAATTGCCATCTGATGAAATGAAGAGAATAAACTAGTTACAAATATAATTTACAAGAAATTGCAGTTAAAGACTTCGCCTGATGCTCATCCAGATGGCATTTCCATCTTTCTGAATGTGTTCGATATTGTGAATCTCTTCGCCACTGTATGCCTCTCTTTTGCAATTTTTTTACAGTATAATGAATAACCGAGGTAGGTAGACACAAAGGTTGGTTACAACAAAGCACAGTTATTCCCCTTTTGGGTGACTAATGATGCAGCACTGGGAACGGAGCAAGTTTTATAAAATCACAAAGTTCATTTTTCCTTCAGCAGTCAGAACACTGGATTATCACACCTCTAACAGGACACATCATCCCTAGGCCCCTACTGTGTCCCTCATTAGATACAGCCCAGTAGTACATTCTGTGTACTTGAAACATTGTCCTTAGGTACATGTACATACTGAGCAATAACACACGATCCTTATAAAGTCCCCGCTGTGTATGGACCCTCCACATTATCATGATGTCCTTCCTCCATATTTCACACATTGTCATCACTGACAGGTTGTATCAAACTTATAATATTATAATTTTTAAGGTCCTTCAAGTGTATTGGACACACTATCCATAGGTACTGTCTGGTGTATTGGACACACTATCATTTCTGTGTATTGGACGCACTATCCCTAGGTACCTGCTTTGATGTATTGGATACACTATCCTTAGGTCCCTTCTGTGTATTGGATACACTATCCATAGGTCCCATCTGTGTATTGGATACACTATCCTTAGGTCCCTTCTGTGTATTGGAGACACTATTTTTAGGTCCCATCTGTGCATTGAATTCACTATCCTTAGGTCCCATCTGTGTATTGGATACACTATCCTAAGGTCCCTTCTGTGTATTGGAGACACTATTTTTATGTCCCTTCTGTGTATTGGAGACACTATTTTTAGGTCCCATCTGTGCATTGAATACACTATCCTTAGGTCCCATCTGTGTATTGGATACACTATCCTTAGGTCCCTCTTGTGTATTGGAGACACTATTTTTAGGTCCCTTCCGTGTATAGGATACACTATCCTTAGGTCCCATCTGTGTATTGGATACACTATTTTTAGGTCCCTTCTATGTATTGGATACACTATCCTTAGGTCCCTCCAGTGTATTTAACATACTATCTGTAGGTAACTTCTGCATATTGGACACACTCTTCCTGAGTCCTTTCAGTGTATTGGACACAAGATCCTGAGGTCCTTCCTTTGTTTTGGGCACTATCCCTAGGTACCTGCTTTGATGTATGGGATATACTATCCCAAGGTCAATCCATTTTTTTGGACACACCATCCATAAATTCTTTCTGTGTTTAGCTGTTTCACTACGAGTAGGATATTGTTAGGATATTGTTAGGATTCCCCAGGAATGTAGGCTTTTGGATTATGAATTTGTTTTAAGTGGTTGAAGATGTTCCATTTATATGTTATTCTGTTTACATTTGTCATCAAAGTTTTCTGATGGTTTTTCAAGCATTTGAAATGAATAGAGAAGTCCAGTGCATTTTCTCTGAGCAATATATTGACATTAATAAAGTTTGGTCAGGTTCTTAGACACTGGACATTTGTAAGCCATGGAATCTATAAGTAAACTTTGTTACCTACTAACCTGGACCTGTAACCAATGCTCCATTGTCTGACCTACTCTGAAGTCCCAGAACAATGTGTATTCCCTGGAATAACGTGTCCCTAAAGTCAGATTACCACTAATCCACAGACCAAGTTCATAATGGGGATTAGCAGGGATTAACAATGATTGTTACCTGCCTGATACAAATTGAACTTGCTGTACAGGTTTAATTAGTGTTATTTCTAGAGAAGAGAGAATTAATTGAATTTGGTCTGGGAATGTTACACTGAGGTTGTTTGGTGTCTTGTTTTGTGAAGTGATGGGGGAACATCAGGAGTTCACAGGCTACATTTCCTCTTTCTGAGAGTATCACACGGTTGTAGCTGGTGAGTGAGGAATTCTGTTCCTTGATAAGTGAAGATTTCAAGACAGTATACACATTCATATTTTTGGTAGTGTTAAACACTATAACTTTAGTATGTTCAGAAGCCATTGACTTAATACACCTAATATAATATGTGAAATATTATAAATTTCAGTAAACCTTAACAAAGCTTATGATTGATGAGTTAATATCTAGGACAATAGACATGTATAGTAAATATAAGTTTAACTTAATATGAATGATTACATTCATACAGAATTTAACAGTTTTATGACCTAACCTTTAATGTAGAGTCTTGATTTGGCAGTAATGGTAGCAATTTTTGCAGGGTGTTTTTAAGGGGAGAATTTGCTGACCCCTAGGGATGTTCAGGATGGGGACAGCAGTCTCATCAGGTGGGTCCACAGGTGTGATTTGCACCTGCACTCTCCCCTCCCCTGAACCCAACCATTGGTCTAGTGGGTCTACATGTGTGATTTGAAACTGCACTCCCCTCTGCCCCCTCCAAACCCATGGTCCAGTAGGTCCACAGGTGTGGATGACCTGCACTGCCTCTACCTCCTCCCCCAACCCTCAGTCTTTGGGGTCTACAATATCTCTCCCTCTCCAAATAGTCCACAGATGTGAATTGGTACTGCACCCCTTTCCTCCCCCCCTCCCCCTCCCAGCAGACCCTTGTTCTAGTATGTCCACAGATGTGATTGGCATGCACACAAGTTTCTTACACTATATTCCTCCCCTTTCTGGGTCCCCCTTCACAATCATAGTCAGAGGGTCTAAATGTGTGACTGGCCCTGTACTCAGGTTTCCTTCAGCTCTCACCCCCCCCCCCCCCCCCCCCCCCCCCCCCCCCCCACCACACCCCACAAAAGAAAACAACAAAAAACAAAGATATCCCCCAAATATCTTTTGTCTGAAGGTTTTTGTTGACAAATGTGATTAGACCAATACTAAAGTTTCTTTACTCCCCTTTCATCCCTGCCCAGGATGCATCCATTTTTGATTGGCACAGTACTGGAGTTTCCTCCCCTTCACATCCCTCTTCACAGGCAGTGTTGAACACAGTCGGTGGTTAGAATCCCTCCCAATACAAAACAATGCTGACAGCTTATACAGATGAAAACACTGTCTCTATCCAGATTGAAAGTACATGTAGCTGTTGTTGCTTCTTTGTAGTTTTTTAAATGATGGATATTTAACTGATTCTTTAAACTATCAGTTAATATAAAGCATTCCATCCTTAATGTGTCATCAGTGTGTGCATTCCAGAACCAAGGCTTTAATGTGAAGGAAGGTTATAATCAAAATTTGCTTCATATATATAAGTACTGTGAATTTTAATATTGACAATATCTGTATTGTTGGAGTAAAAGTACAAATGTATTGTCTTCTAGCACCAGGTTCTCAAATTGAGTGCACCCCATGTTTACACACATTGATAAGTTACACATTGAAACAAAAGCAAAAAAAGATACGTCTGATAGGTCATCTAGATTACTTTCACTTCAAAGACTCTGACTCTGCAGATTCACTTAGAAACTCATTAACAGAGGTAATGGAGAGGGTTTTCTGATTTCTGTCATTTTCCTCTCAATCATTGTTTTAATGGGAGTGTCCAATGAAGGATAGTAAACAATGTCACAACCTCTTTAGTGTTTTTGTCGGGGTTTTGTGGAAAGTAATCTTTCTGAATTCCAAAGAAAACAAATAGAGTAAGCCCTGGCTTACTGATAAGGCACGGATGAGATTGACTCGGGAAGGCTGAGCTGGTCCCCTATTGATGGCTGATTCCCGTCCCCTGATACTATGGGATTAATCACAGAGTCAATAGGGTTGTCATCATTTTGAGAGGCATTTAAATATGACAGGTGATAAAGATCAGACAGGTGTGCAGGGATATATCTGTGCTGGTATTACGAGTCTGTAAGGGAATTACTGATGTCTCTGAGAGTTAGGGAGGATCTCCACCCCATTGTGTGCTGGTGATGGAGTGAGGAAACATTGAATTGATATACCCAAACTGAGACTGTAGAGTTGTTGATTCAGTGATTTCTGTTGTATCCATTCATTTATTGAAATTGTTTCTGAGTTTGAAATGTTTGTTTTTACACTGTATGGAGTATTATATAATCACTGAAAGATTTATTCAATGATATGATAATTGTATGATAATTGTATGAATTCCTGGAAATGTTTTCCTTTGGAGTACACTTCCATTCGAGTCTGAGTAAATTTTGATTTGCTGAAATTTGCAGGCATTTGTTAGCAGTGCATGTTGGATAGGAATATTTTTTTTATTTCTGAAGATATTATGTTTGATGAGCCATTAGGGAGAATTTTATTAGAATTGAGATACGCCTCGTGAGCATTTATCAATTTATCAGATAATCTGAAGAGTGAGAAAGTAGAGCTTACTTTTGTGGGGATCTATTGATATTTCATATTGATAACATATTCATCATTATTTTCACTGCGAGCAGGTACAACTGGGTATTATAGCCAATCAATATTTCTTACAAACTCGATCCTGTAAGTGTCCTTTTAAATGTCATTTTATCCACAACATTTTTACTGGACAGGCTATGAAGCTTTTGATTTTTCAATCAGATTTAAATCTTACCCCAACATTGCGATTAGGAATAATTTCTTCCAATGCTTCCTATTGATTTTAAACACATTACAATAGGATTTTCTCCATTTTATTGAAGTTTCTACAATAGAAAGATTTTCCACACTTTATAGAAGCTAATTGGCAGGGGAATATCTGGTCTACATTTGCTGAAATGGTTTTGAGTTCTTTGGAAACATTTGACAGACTTTGTTTAAAGTTTTACAGGTTTTTTTTTAATCATTGGAAATAGCGATTGAGATCTATAAATGCGACACAGAATTTAAAACTCCGATCTTTGATTCCCAGATAGGACTATCTCCAGACAAACTGTTGAAGAGTGTGTAAACTTCTCAGTGTTATGCTAATCATAATGGAATCAGATATTGCATGTGTTGAAATAGAGATGATTTATTAGCTGGTCCTGGACTCGTGGAAACGGGATATAATTCGCTGCCTAATAAGGATTGTGGGGGATATTTGGAGTTTAATTGTGATTATGATATGAACTGTTTTTGATTTTTGACCAGCTATGAAAGGAATGTCTAGTTGATAAGATGAGATACCGTCGTACGTCGTATGGCTTGACTGTTTAAAAGTTGGACAGTGATATTCTTTTTCCTGTTGCCCTGTTGTTGGATCCTGCCATCTAAATCGAGAAACATTAGGAGCTGCAACATTGTGTGACTTTTCCTATGTATTGTTGGATGCTGGAATTTTTCCTCAGAATTGTGTCACATGGGACATGTTTTGAGATATGTAATGAGACTCCTGCAATATCACATCATGTTGAAGAACTTGTCTCAATTTTCTATGTGAATATTTTAACAAGCTGAATAACACAAGAGGAAAGTTCAGATTGTAGTAATTTGTGATGATATTATGATTGATCACTTTTTCCTTATACATGAAGTCTGAATGCATTGTGGGATATATGACATAATTCAACATCAATGAATTGTACCTAATTAAGATACAATTCAATTCTTGTATAAGATCATGTGATTAATCACTAGGTACACAGGATATCATGGGATGTACCGGTACATGAGATGTACATGATGATATATCTTGTTACAAACTCATTGTTGGTGTGATACCTTTGCTGTGAACTTTGTGAAATGATATGATCATTGACCTTGACATGTTGGAAAATATTCATTGACCTTGATATGACACTGTATATTCCATGCCCTTGACCTTTACATGATGAGATTCAAACGCGAGCGGTCCAAGTCGAGCTCCAGCGTGGTCTCACTCAGTTATGAGGTCATTTGGATGCAGCAGCCCTCCAGGCTTAGTGGAGGTAAATCCCCACCCCACCCCTCCTGTACCACCCCAACTCCACCCCCACACATTTACTCTCTGCCCTACCCCGATTGCTCATCACCCCACCCACTAAAATTTTACATCACCTTTTAACTCATGGATATATTTCATTTTGACTGTATGTACTTCATTAAAAACAGTTTAGAAATGTTAAAACGTGATTTGAAATCTTTGTTTCTTAATTTTATTTTAGAAATACTTAGCAAGTATTGCTCAGAAATAACTATAATACATTTGAACACATAATTAAGTGAGTCTGCTGAGGGAGAGATGGACAAAAGTTATACCCCTTTGTTATCCTGTCACTAACTAATTATCATCATTTCAGGATGTTTAAATACAAAATTAATTGCATCAGCTATCTTTATTTTCCTCATAAAAAGGTCAGGGCTGTGTAGATAGAGTTAACTAATGTAGAAATTTCCTGGTGAGGTGGTCTTGTGTTGTACGGCGTGACCTTCACGTGATCTCACCCCGGGGCTGGTTTGATGACCACGGTGACGGGCCATTCATATTTTTTGTTTGCAGAGAAAATTCCGATTCACTATAGAGCCAACAAGCGGCCTATGGTGCCAGCACCTGCCTGTGCACACGACTATAGCACGCCCGATATCGTACAGGATGCGGAGGAGAGCGGACGAAACTCACGCTCTAGTGCAAACCTGTCCCCAAAGACACAAAAAGCCCCTGCTTTCTTGCCAGGTTTGTAGATGTTTGCTTTTGCTCTCTAGATTTTCTGTCTTTTTTATTCGTTGTTTAACTTGTGAATGTGGTATCTGCTGAATTTGTACACTCATGCACGCTGAACTGTGGTAGAGACGATTTGTCAGTGGTTATAAAACAGTGTTTGATTTACTTTATTGTCTGATCTTAAAGTTCAATAAGTATGACTGGTATGTATCTAACACATTGTTTTGATCTTTAATTGAGATTTAGTTTTCTATAAAGTAAATTAACTTGTGGTAAAGCATGCTCTTTTATCTGTTAGTTTATACATGTAACTTGAATTTTATTGTCGAAAAATAATTTGTCTTTTTAGAGGATTATTTTGAATTTTCAGGTAAAGAGTTTTTTATTTTCACCTCATAACAAACACGAAGGAGTGAAATTTATTGTGGTGTCCATTTAATACATGATATTTTCCAATCTGATTAAAACCTGTAAGATCTGCTCTTTATAATTCCTCTGTAGAATCCAAAATTTGTTTCAAACATTCCTGTAATTGTTATAAGAACCCCGATAAAACATGTATTAAATTTAGACGTAGCTAGTCAGGTGAGTGTGCCTCGAGATCTTAGACAGGGTTCTTGTGGTCCCCAGTGTTTAATCGTGTCTGTATTTACCCATTAATCTTGTCTCAAGAACAAAATTGTCATAAAATTTCCAGCTGAGTGTTGACTTAAATGTTCAAGAAAAGATTTGCAATTCACATCAGTTGAGTTCATTTATGGCTCTAGTTTCTATGAAAATTCTAAAAAGTCTCTTTTTGAAGTTTAATTTAAGAAATAGTAGTATATGAAGTTAAGACTCAATTCCCCATGATTGTTTATTGAATAACCTCTCAAACTATTCTCTTGGGCCGGGTGTGACTTTTTTTTTAGAGTGTGTGTTACTGACAGATAGATTTGAATTCTGTCAACAAATTGTTTAGAGTGGTTTATGCAAAATTTATTTATTATTTGATAATTAAATAGCTGGACTTGTATATACGATATACAGATGAGATGAGAGAGAAATTGTCTCCTGTTACTTTAAACATGCAACATGATACAAATTTAATTCCAAAGGTAAATTTGCCTGACTAGTTAATGCTATGAACCAGCCAATCTAAAGATAAATAAAGTTATTCTGTAATACATTGGACAATTGTTGCAAAGATATTGCAAGATCAGCATTTAATCGACAGTTTTATGTATTTTGGATATTTGTAAAATATGTAACTATTTATATGCAACGTTTTATATGTACATACTTGTTAATGTCTCTTTTCTGGAGCATTTTAAATTGACTTGTCCATACCCTTGCTGTATGATTACATACAATCATGTATATTAAAAGTAAAAATGATCAATAAAAATTTTACCTTTAAGTTAATATATACGTACTGAGAAAATATTTAACCGATCAGTTGGTTCTATTTGCTATATGTTCTATATATTTTGTGTTTATGTGACTTCTGTACTATTTACAGGTGACAGAGTGATATTCGCAGAGTCACCCTCAGCCCCGGGGATCCCTGTCGTGTACAGAACTCCAGAAGAGCGCTCCTCCAATCCAGACAGACTCAACCTAGATAGGTACATACACTCATCAGGGAAGGGGGAGATTAACACACAGATTAAACTATCAAATAATAAAGAACATGAATTTATCTCAGAATTTTATTCAATTAGGGAGGGGGAAGTGGGAGGGTACTACAGATTTTAATTTTGGACCAGAAGCATAAAAGATTACAAGATATATAGAAAGTCCTAAATGAGAAATAAAATACAATTTACTGCATTAATGTGTGCAGATGCAGCAGTTAGGAATTTACTATATGTAACATGGATTTAATGAATTTTATTTTAATGTGGTTTGGGGGGGGGATTTTTTCAAATATAATTGATTGCAATATCAGTTCTTTGTGCAATGGTTAGTTATGAATAGACATGTTGCCAGTGCAAAAATAAAGCATGGTATGATAACACATATTTTCTCAAGTAAGAATTGTATTTCTACCACATTTTTTAAGGCAGGAATTGCCTTAGAGCCCTGTATTCAAGGTTTTGTCCTCTAGACATCCTTATTGCTTAATTTGAAACCATAATTTGTTTCAAGTAATAAGAATGTAATAAGACATATCAGAGTTATGCCCCTTTGTATAACACTCATTCCTTAGTTCAAGCTTGATCTTAGGCAAAAATTGACAGTTTAATCCATTGCAGGCAAATATGTTTATTTACAGGCGGAAATTGACGGTATGTCCAATTCTGGAGGGTGAGGACCAGCTTAGGCTGCTCAACTACCAGCACAACATGATCAGCAAAATCCAGCACCTGAGCTCGCTCAAACGGCTCATATTTCTGGACCTGTACGATAACCAGATAGAGGAAATCTCAGGGCTGAGCTCGCTCAAATCCTTACGGGTGCTCATGCTCGGCAAAAACAGGTACTGAAAAATACTGAAAGATACTTACTGATAGATTAACAGGGCTAAACCAGACACAGAACAGACTGAAAGATATGTATTGATAGATTTAATTCTTAGTTCTGCTGTAGTGATATATTGTGATTGGATCTATCCAAATAGGTTTATTTTTATTAAGGAATACTGAAATTCAGTTTATTCATAATTGATATTAATTAGAAATGTGATTCATAAAAATGTAAGAAATAAAACAATGTGTGGTTAAGAACTTGCTTTTTCACATGTAATGGTTATGATAGTTAGTTTTATTCCTGTTTTTCCAGAATAAAGAAGATAGAAAACCTGGATACTATGAGCAAACTAGATGTCCTCGATTTACATGGCAACCAGGTAAAATTCCCAAACAGCAAGTGAGCTGTTAATAGTGCTATTCTTTCCAAATTCAAACATGCCTTGGAAAAGGTGTGCTCTACATCTACAATTGGAATTAAGTGATCCGTTATGATTCTGCCCACTAAAAAAATGGAGGCAGAAATAGGAATGGGAGCAATGTTAAATCTGTACACAGTACTTTAAGAGAAACAGAGTTAAAAAAAAAAAGAGGCTTCAAACATAAGAAGCACTAAAAATGCTGATGCACATGTAGTTTAAAGTAATGCAAAAGTGGTTATTTAGATGTGGGGGAAATTTACACTAGTTCGCAGTATGCTTAAAACCGCGTAAAATACCCCCGTGTGTATGGTAAACAAAACTTTAATGTGGTAAATCAAGCTTCTGCATATTTAATACCCACAAGTATTGTTTGACTTTAGAAAATGCGTATTTAACCACTAGTGGAAATAACCACTTTTAAAGTATGATTTGTTTAATTGTGATAAATATTTTTCCAGATCTCCTTAATAGAGAACCTGAACCATTTAGCGGAGCTCCGCGTTCTGAACTTGGCGGGGAACCAGATTACTAATGTAGACAACCTGGCAGGGATGGACAGTCTCGCTGAGTTAAACTTGCGACGGAACCGCATCAGGATGGTGGTGAGTTATGAGCCAAGTTAGTCTTTGAAATTAAGATAAAATTCAATACAATTAATAGATATAAGGTTCAATACAATTGATAGCTATAAAGTCATGGCGTTTATGAGCTTTCTCCAGTATATGAATTGATTACATTTTCCACTTTATCAGGTATTAGAGTTGTTTAAATGTCAGGATCTTAGAATACACTTATTAAGTTTGTGGAGTGCTCTCCCTTGATATCTTTCCTTCAGCAAACTTTAAAATGTCTGAGTTAAACATTTATTGATTGATTTTATAGTTGCTATGATTTTGAATTTATTTGCAAGATTAAACTCTTTCATTAATAAAATACTCAGCAGACAACACTGGCTTCAAGCGGAATGCCCCTCCAAACCTTTAGCTATACATGCATGCTTCGTTTTGGGACATTTTTATGTTGACATGCAACAGTTTGCTGAGTAAGAAATGTTAATGTGTAGTCCATTATGATCTTGTAGCAGTTAGAGGGGAAATATGTCGGGTATTGTCTATAAATGTATATGTCTGCACTGGGGGACAATAAAAATCACACGCCTGTGGAAAATAGTCAAAATTCTTGACCCCTGAGTCTTATTTATGACTTAGTAGCCCTTCAATTTAACATACACAGACACATTTTTCTCTAATTGTTTGGCATAAATGTTGGTCCTTATATCTGGAGTGTTTCGTTTCAGCTGGATGTGGACAATTTGCCGAGTCTACAGCGACTGTTCCTCAGCTTCAATGAGATCTGCAGGTAAGTTAACTCGTATACATGTATGTCGTTTGTTATCCTCATTAACACATAACATCTTTTAAAAAAGTCTGGTGTTAACATACGTATCTATCAGTAATATGTCGGCATATCAGATGCTAGTACTTATATTAGTGGTCGATATTAACCTCTACCATATACTTAGTACTTTTTTCACGGTACGTTTGGTGTGTAAAGAAAACCCACATTTTTTATCATTGGTCTTAGCTATCAGAATTTAGGATTATTTCATCATAAATGAATATCAAGTGAAAGGTTCACACTTGCTTAGCTGTTGGTATTTTTTATGAAGCCTAGCTTTTGGTGTAGAATGTTCTATAGGACTGGTCAGTAACGGTTACCAGCCCTGGGTAGACCAGTATTAGAACGTTGGCCTCACTATTCATCGTTGTAGCTAGGGAATTATTTGGTCCAGCTGCCACAAATTTGATACAGCCACATGATTTATACTTGTCCATGTGGATCTCAAATATGTAGAACTTTTAAAAAAAGTTTGTTACAAATGAAGAGAATTTTATGAAAATCTCTATATTTAATGAAACTACAAGTAGAAGAGAAACCAGTTATTTTTTAGGTCAAGAAAAAAGACAAGTGCAGCGAACACTATTTGGTATTCATATGACTAGTGACAAGTAAATCCTTTAATTAAAGGGAATTTTTATTCATTCATTTTAAATCTTTTAAACTAATATCTTTAAGAATTCACCAAACACCTGTAATTTACATATAGATCTTGTTTTTTGTGTTTAAATGGTAATTTCACACAGCTCCACAGTGCAGACATTATAAGTGCTGTATGTTACCCATAGAAACAATATGGTCGCATGATTCAAAGACAAAATATCAAACAGATTTGTGAGATTAAGTGTCAGTGCTTTGCGTTTCCTTTTAAATGTCCACAGAAGAGACGACCATGCTGCTGATTCAGTCATTACTTAGTCATAATCTTGGCTTCTTGTGTGTATTTAATTGCACCTTGAGTTGTTCTTTAATTACCGAGAATAAAAACTGTGCCTGAAATGTTAAAGGACTTTCCTTGCATTTGTTACAAAAACAGACCAATATCATGCATTGTCAGAGCCCTAATCTTTCTAAGGCTTTAGAAAATATGATCATAAACTCATAAACCCTTACTTATGAGGCCTGGTCAGTGTACACAGATCTGCCTGGTATCTACCACTTACTGGATATATAGGATATATAACGGGGGTCGTATATCAAAGGTTCTCCCGGGTGACATATGATACACTCTCTGAAGTATTCGGTGTGAATGTTTAACCTCTTTGGACATGAAGACTGTGAAATTAAGAATGCAGCGAAGTAAGAGTTATGTGAAGTTGGATATTGATGACGATTTAGATGTGCAGGGGGTCAGTTTCAGCATGGGGAGACTCCCTCGCCCAGAGACTGCCCACAGGCACCGCGCCCCCGTGCTCTCGTTCCGCAGTCGAACCATCATCAATGATTTAGCTCCCCGGTACAGGTAGAAATCTCATATATGTATACAGTCATATAGGAAATTATAGTTAGGTGTCTGCTGCAATGATATAATTTTAAATCAAAATTAATACTGATGCTTATCTGTAGTGGGTTGTAGATACTGGGTTGTAGATACTGGGTTGGTTCTTCTCAACTTTTTTCCATGTTCAACTTGTACTTTGTTGATTTGATTTTGATTTTTTTAAAATAAAGTGAATGCATGCTGCATTTAATGACCAATTTTTTTGGTTATTTGTTAATGAACTGCCTTGCTGATCAAATGATTTTCTTACATTTATTGGACACTCTTGAGGTGCTGCATAAGTAGCTAAAGCTAATGGCTTCTTCTGCTCATGAGTTTTCAAACATGGGGTAAAAGCGGAAAAAACTTTAAAACACTTCACTATAAAATCTGACCAAAGAACTGAGTCAGATCTAATGTACGTTGTTTGAGGAAATATTATTTATACACTTTAAAATTTTTCAATGTTATGAACACCATTTAAGATATATTTATCTTAACAAATTCAAAATCACCTGTCAAGACTACTTTAAGTTTCCCCAATAGTTTTAAAAATCAAAAAAACTTGAATCTGTAAAAATATATAATGGATAAACATATACATACATTTATTGAAAAACTTAGTAAGTTCTCTTGAGAGGAAAAAGCAGGTGTTGATTGTTTTTCATATAGTGGCCATTTAAAGATAGAATGGACCCCCACCATTACCAGTTAGAGCTCTTGATATTTAAAGGGCCAACTCCAGACACTTGGGGAAATAAGATCGCTTATTTTTAGTGGGTTAAAGATCCACAGAAGTCAATAAAGCGGGTAATTCATCGGGACCAAGTGGGACTAACACAGGCACCATTGTCAATATTTTGCTTTACAGAGGAAATTCTGGTGATAGTGTTTCAAGTTGATCCCATAATCCCAAGCTGTCCAGTTAAAACGGTGAAGAAATCTGAGAGTGAAGCACATTGTCCGGGTGCTTGGAGTGTTTGTTGGTACAGGGAATCAGGTGCTGACTGCAGAGATTAAGATCAGTCCTCGCGTAAAAGGATATATCTGGATATTGATTCCAACTATATATATAAATCGTAGACCTGTTTCAAGAATAGGAGGATTCAAAATACTCGCTTGGATTGTGCTGCACTGATTTTCAGATAATGACATCTTTCTTTTTTCCCTTTTACTTTTAAATTACAGTACTTCTTGACCTCAGGAATGAAATTTCTTGGACTTGTAAATTGAATGATTTGGATTTAATACCCTTTTTAGCATCAGTTAGGATTGATTTTACAAGGATTTTGTGATTGAGTCTTTACTTAGTGAGTTTTCTTGCAATAACAGGAACAAATAACTGAAGCCATTATTGTTCTGTTCATTGTTAACTTGGAACAATTTCCATGATTCTTTGAAACAAGGGCCAGAATCTGCTTCAAGCTAAGAATTCAATTCTATAAGAGCAGCATTGTTCTGATGTCGACTTTAGTTTTGTCTCATTTTGCTGTTAGCAAGCGATAAACTCAGCTAATTAAGTCGATTTTATTATTCTTAGTCAATAACTCTTTATTGGTTTTACACCATAGAGCAAACAGTTTTATCAGAGAAAACAAATTTCATAAGAGCCTAAAGACTTCTCATTTCGTCTTGTGTAAATTTGTCTATCCTTAAACAATTTGTGCTTGGATAGATGATAAAATGCTATGTACACATTTTTCATTGATTTTGGGGAGTAAAAAGTGACATTGTTCAGTGCGGTGCATCTGTTTGATGTCCTGGAATTATGGGTAAACCTTTTGAAGAATTTGGGTCCAAGTAAAAAATAAAGTCGTTCTGCTGATCGGCAACTGGAATTTATAAATCTACAAAACAGGACTGCTGTGGCTAAAGAATTAAGTGACAATTGGAAAACTGGATCTTCTATAGATGTGATGTGTGATAAAGACAGAGCAAAGTGTGTACTGTTGTAAAGTTTTGGGAGTTTATTGTCTACACTTGATCCTCTTTGTGTTCATTGTTTGTTGTGAATGAAAAGAATGTGGCATTATAGGATGTACCGAGAAAAAAGACTGAACCGATCCTCCAAATAGTGAGTGATATCTGTCACAGCTGTCAGTTGATTTGTTCAAAAATTCCCAGAAATTCTCTTTACACTTAAATTTACAGTCACTTTAATTTACAGCCAGTTCTCTGCATAAGGTTTACAGCCAGTACTGTCAGATATTCTCTAATATAATTACCAGTATTGTTTGTTACCTTAATTAGTTATGTCTATACCAATATATAGACCTTATTGTCAGGAATTTCTTAAATTCATCATCTTTTCTGTGAAAATAAATATCTTAAAATCTAATCTTAGTACATGTATTTTCCTGTCATATTTCCTGAGTCTACATTACTAAAAAAATCAAAAACTTGATACTCTTACAAGACAGGAATTATATTACCATTTATCTCGGATTCAAATCTGTCATCTTGTAAATGTTACCCATAAACTACAACTAGACAAAAGTTAAATGTATTTTGTGTGAAAGTGATAGATGTTAATCAAGATCAAAAATGAATGTTTGATGACCATGACTTTCTAATCATTTATTTTTCACATTCACAATCTAATTATTTTTCTATATCAAACATAATTATCATAATTTGGTTTAAAGAGCTCATCATTTAGTTCTATATACATGTATCCCCTTGATACTAGTATTTGACTGAAATTTTAATTTTATTTGAATTTGTTTCATAAATCATGTCCCTCCCTTACATTTTTGACATATTTTTCATTTATAGATTTGAGGACATCCTACCCTGTATTTTATTTGTAGTTTTGAGGAAACCCTTTGCTTTCATTTTTGACTTATTTTATATCTGTAGGTTTGCATCATTACATCCCTGTTGAACTTCACAAGATTGTCTTATATCCTGCTAATGACATTTTTGGCTTTTTTTTGTAGCTTTGAGGACATCACGTCTCTGTCGGACTCCACGAGTTTGTCGGAGATTTCCCTGGACGGGAACCCGATCACCCAGGAACAGTATTACAAGCAGATCGTGCTGCGTCACATGCAGCAGCTAAAACAGCTGGACATGAAGCGAGTCACGGTAAGCAGGTCAAAGGTCACCCAACAAATGGTCCAGGAGTTCTCTCCCTTTTACTAGAATTAGGTACTCAGTTATTTATATATGTATACTAGTATATAAGAGGTTATATATGATCCTTTAGCATAGGTCTCTAAATACTCTCCCTTTTATTGGAATGAATTACTGAGTTAAGAGTGTATGTGATATATAGGTCTATGTTAGAACCCTAATTTACATGTATTACTAATTAATCACTGATTTAAATTTCTGTCTGAACTTTAGATCTATAATCGAAACATGATTAGTGGAATAGTTACTGAATTAATATGCATTAATGTGTTCTATAAGTCTTACTTAGGAATTGCTAGTATTACTCTGTCAGTCTACATGGTCATCAATAGTATATCAACTAGTCATACTGTGTACCCCTGACCTTACTCAGGACCAACCTGTGTCACAGGGTGGATGTGTTTAAGGGCTCTAGAAGTAGGCTGTAGTCTTGGAAAATTTTACTGTGTAGGCATTTTGACCAGCTCCTATGGGATGTATATAGATTTGATGGCAAACATTTCTAAGGGAACTGTAGAATAGGAATTACAGAGTTTAATTATAGAATAGGAATTATAGAGTTTTAATTTTCCAATCATGGACCCACTGGGGGCATACCATAATAAGTATTATAGAAGAGCTTGCTCACTGTGTTTCAGCACCAGATTAACACCCAGATTCTGCCTAAGATCATGGCCTCCAAGCCTAGCGATGCGACAGCGCGCAGACTTGTTGCGCAACGCCCTCTGTCCTCTAGTCACTCCAGCCTCCTACAGCTAAAGGGGCGTGTCCTCAATCTGAATGTCCTGGTACCATTTGTGCGTGATCGCTTTATTCTGATCTTTCTGCCTGTCACCGAGCATTCACTGCCTCAGTACAAATACTAACTGAAGCAGATAGCCCTAACTCTTATTATATCTTAAGGCAGGAGAGTATGCTTTTAAATTTCAGGGAAGCAAGAACATTGTAATGTTAGACATTGAGTGTTAAGAGTCGAATTATCAATGGAAACCTGGATAACATTCCTCTTATACAGTAGCTAAATATACCCACTTGGAACTGAAACAGGCAGGGGAAGGAGAGACAAAAAGGGCATCTCAAGATGAATTATTTAGATTTGATGTAACTGGTCATAATGTTGGGAGAACCTGAATATTTAAGCCATTTTAAAATTCAGCTGGTCCATAATTGTTGTCCCTCTCTCAGGTATTTTTTGAATTTTTGATTAATAAGAATTGTTTGTCTTTACCAATAAGAATAAGTTTATTGGAGGCAAGGGATGGAGTAGTTCCCAGTACATGTATTTGTCATGAGCAATTTATCAAGGGAGAATGAGTTAGATGGGGAATTTTGATATTTGTAAGATTACTAAACCTTACTTTTCCTTAGTGAATTACTGTACTTTGATTAGATGTGAAATGAAATATTATGTATATATTTTGAATTTACTTGTTTGAGTGCCTGTAAATCTATCTTCCACTAATTTCACATTTCACCACAGTGCCAACCATGAACATTGTTTCAATTCTCACTGCCTCTGAATATAGCTATATATATATAGCCCCTATCTTAGCTTATTAAAAAAAATATATGCATTGATTTTACAACCTAAATGCAGATGATTAATTTGTCTAGCGGATTTTAAAGTTACAAGAGAATGACATGTTTGAAAGGAGATCTAAGGCTTTCTCCATTTACATGAATTTGAGAAGCCTTGACATGTGTACACAGAATTAGGCAACCTGGAGACTGTGATTTACATAATCATTGATCAGCCGATTTATACGAACATTTTGTATGGAGCTGTCATTAGATTAGCATTACATCATCATGAGAGGAGAAGACTTCGGTCTTAATCTGGGGGTTATTTCTGTCTGCAGGAGGAGGAGCGAAGGATCGCCCTGGTGATGGCTCGGAAAGAAGAGGAAAAGAAGAGGGAGTCCAACAGGACCAACATCATGAAGGTTAGAAATGACCTGCTTCTGTTCCTGTTTATGTCATTTTGTAATTACACAGAGCTAGTCCCCTCTGTATGCTCCTGAAGTGTATTTTACACCGAGGAGGAACGATTGAATGCATGCATTAGTACTGTTGCTACTCATTCTATGGTCACATAATCTTTTACAAATCTTTTTTTTTTCTCTGTATATTGTGAAATTTTTAGATTTTTTTAAAATTTTCATTCAATTTAAAGTTTGATTGAAAACTTGTTGATGTATGCAGAGTTATCTTTCTTTGCTTGTAATCCTGTAAAATTTGTCATTGTTTTATGTGTAGTGTGTCATTGACAAAAACGCTGAACTGTACGGTTTGTTTATATTTCCCCTCAGATGGTACAGACACCTGAGCGCCCGCCACCAGGGGTATCTATATTTAGACACGTTTCTGTAGCCTCTCCTCTCCTCTGACATGATTAGCTTAGACCAACTCCGCCTCCTCGTGCTAACCAATCAAGCTTCAGTTTACAACATATTAATAGAATGTAATAAAGCAAAAAAAATATAATAAATAACGGAAGCATGGTGCGGACGCTTTGTGTATTTATGTAATAGCCTAATTTAAATTAAGCAAGAATAATTCAGATAATTATAAACAAATGTTTAGCATGAAATTTACTGATTTTATAAAACTTAAACTAATTTAACCAATTAAATGAGAATTAGTTTTTATAGTGACTTGTAGATTTGATGCATTTATTCACCTATTTATTGATTACACACTGGTACATAATCTCAGCATCTAGACTTTTTTTTTTTAAATTGTATACAATTGTCATTTTCATTTTAAAGAAAAAAATGAATTTGTTAGACTAAAAGAGTTTTCCTTTACATGGACTTACAGGCTTTGCATTGTCGTTCATTTGGTGGCCTTTTGTCCTGAATTTTGTTTTTATTGACTTTGTGATGGTGAAGGTGTGCACATGCAATGTAAACAAAATAAACAATCGATTATCAGTCTAATGTACTATAATGCTGTTGTAATTAGTGTAATACAAATATATGCAAATGATTCAAACTTATTTCCATCAATTTCATTTTCAGGTATGTCTTTCTAAAACTAAATAAGCATTTAGGCTCAACATTCTATGTGAAATCAATCAGTTAACATATTAATTGTTTACCAACTTTGGAGTTTTACCTATTACACATAGTACGTAGTTAGATACAATATGATGACTTATTGGTGAAATGTGAACCTTCTTCATGTACCAATGTATAGACCTATACTGTCAAAACAACATATTTCTAATGAACTTGTGAAGTCTCAACCCTGGATCTGACATTATATTACATTGTAACAGCAAGTTTTCTACATATCCACTAATATTGTGTTGATGTCTGTTTGATTTGTTTTGACTTCGTCCTCTGATTGGTTCTCTGTTGAGTGTGGGTTTGTTATTGCATAGAAATCTGTGAATTTTGATTGAAATAGAAATTTCTCTTTTTGTCTTAATCTGAGAAAATTCATTATGTGATTGGTGTACTAAACTGTTGAGAGTTTTATTCCTACTACTGAGTTGTTTGTTTCTGTACTGATCGGTGACCGTGTACAGTACTTAATCCTTGGATCCAGAGTCCTGATCAATTGACTGATATTTCTTATAAGCAGGAAAAGAAGCGACTTGCCATCAACAACGCCAAGCGACAGTGGGAGGTCAATCAGGGATCGATGATCAGTCGGACGGGGAAACTGGTCAAGATGCCCGAACTCTACGCCAACCACGTGGGCTCGGTGGCAAACTCTGACATCATCTCACCGTCCAATGAGGACAGCCTGGAGGTGGAGTCCATACAAAGGTAGGCAGAAATCTTACCTGTCGTAGGTGTATTAATCTGTACAAAGGTAGGTGGAAATCTTACCTGTCAGAGGTGTTAGAATTGATACAAAGGTAGGCAGGAATCTTACCTGTCACAGGTGTTAGAATCCATACAAAGGTAGATGGGAATCTTACCTGTCTCAGGTGTTAGAATTCATACAAAGGTAGGTAGAAATCTTACCTGTTACAGGTGTTAGAATCCATACAAAGGTAGGCGGGAATCTTACCTATCACAGGTGTTAGAATTCATACAAAGGTAGGCAGAAATCTTACCTGTCGTAGTTGTATTAATCTGTACATAGCTAGGAAGAAATCTTACCTGATTGTCAAATGTATTGGTAAAGCTGAAAAAGTCTGATGACTCTAGTTCTGGTACTAGAGCTCTTTAAGGCCTATCTGTTGACTTATTAAACAGGAGGTAACTATCTGATGAAAGAAGACATTATAAACAAAGAATTAACATATTTGTATATGATGAGTGTACTCAGTGATGTGGCATGTGTTACAGTGAGTCCAAGCAGAGTAGCCGACACGGTTCACGCCCCAGCAGTGCTCAGAGCGCCCTCGATGATTCCAGACCCCGCACAGCCAACAAAATACAGCAATTTAAGTCCGAGTCCCAGAAACCCGGCCAGCTCAAGGAAACTGTCATATTTGGGTGAGATAGCATTTAAACTGTTTACATATATATTTTTTGTTGGCGTGGGGGGGGGGGGGGAAGGGAGGGAAACGTGAATCTTGATGTTACCTCTGTGTATTGATAATGTCACCAAGCTATTTCAAGTGACATCATGTATCTAAAGAAAAAGCTAAAACAGCCAGCAGGGTAGAGGGTTCCTGGTGGTGTTGTTTCTACATTGACTTCTCAACCAGACCAGACCCTTGAGTGATGCTTCAGCTGCATTTAACTTAGTGAGGTTTATGTAAGAGTGAGAGAATTTTATCTTCTAGGAGTTGTGTTCCCTAACAGAGAAATGAAGTACCTTAATTTTTATTTAACCAAGAAAATATATTTAGTGTGAACAGGACTGTGTGATTAGCTGTCATGTCCTTGATAAGACTTGTATTTTATCAGGAAATAAAAGGGACAGAAGACAAAGCAAATAAATGGTCTGAATATAAAATTAGGGGAGATTTATTTATCTTTGTCAATTTGTAGCCAGACATTATTCCATGGCCCAACTCTTTTCTGCCTAAATCCAATAATAAAACAGTATGTCTGTGTACTTTGTGATGAGCTGGATTATCCGCGAGGCAATCAGCCTCAATAATTAATGGCAGTAAACAATGGATGTCTCCAGTCGGATGCTTCCTTGAACTGTAGTCAGGCTTTACGTTGAGTCGTAGTGTTCAGTGCATCATCAAGGGCACACGGCCCTGCATCTAACAGAGTCCTACGGTCAGGCTACAGAGAAGTCAGGGCTTCACAGGGAGTCAGGGTATGGAGATAGCCAGGGGATGTAGGGCCAGGGACAGGAGGGGTAGGAAATCCCTCTTGATGTGTATTTACCTGAAGACCAGGTGATCATCACTGATTAACCTACTGAACACCTGTCTTTGATTACATATTGTGTATCTGATTTTATTGATTTTATCAGCTGAAGTGCACAGAAGCTCTCTTTTTGCAGTATTGTCTTTCATCATCAGAGAGTTTTTAGCGCATCACTGAGCTCTTCGGGTTTATGTTTGTAGGAACCAGGGGCAGTATGCCAGTGACCTCAATAACCTGGCCGACCTTGAGGGGGACAGCCTGACCATGTATGGGCCCCAGTCCCTGGAGGCGCTGGACCGGAACTGGGGGGTACAGGCCGCGGGGGCGGTCACCCATGTCTTGTTCAAGTTCATCGACTTTGACGAGATCGCTAAACACTTGCACAAAATCAGGACTCGCTTCCCTGGGGTACAGGTAAGAGCTAGTTTATTTACAGTAAAGGTCTTATGAGTTAGTCAGTGAGTAAAGGCAAGACCTATTGAACTAGGCATTGACTTGCAAGTCTTTATTTACTGAAAACATTTTATATAGAGTAATGAAGCATCTGCTTGTTGGTGATTGAGTGTGCAGTCTCAGATAAAGAACAGTCATACAGGGATTCTGGCTTGATCCACTCAAAGGTCTACCGCTGAGCTGCATGTTCCTTTTTCTCAAATGCATTTGAATTTTGTGTGTAAATGTAAGAGGAGTTGGTTCAATAGGTTACATTGAATTAGATTGACAAGACAGGGAGTTATCGTCTTTGTATGTGATTAAGGAGGAACTGCCTGACTCCTCTCTGTTGTAGCTATGTCAGCTCTCCATCTGGTTTCTAACTCTCAAATCTGGAACTGACAGCCATAGAATGCACTTGTTTTAGTACCATGATGACATCATGACTAGGGGTAAACATTTTTGAGCACTTTTGAATATTCTTTGATTAAAAATATTTACACTCAATAATACTCTGGAATAATTCTGATAGTCTCCTACTGATTATACTTGACGTACAATTCAAACATTGCATATATTCAATGCTCATGTTATATTTTATATTCTCTAGTGTGGGACTTAGAAAATCCATGTTGGAATTATTTGGGTGATTAATTATATTTCCATAATGGTTCTTTTCTGTCACATTAATGACTTGATTAACTCCTACGAAATAATTGTCCATACACTACTGAACATCACTTCATTGAACACATATCTAGATCATTATCACTGATTCTAAAGATCCGTAAATATTTCACCTGGAGCTAATTATAGGTAACTCGAATTAATCAGGGGCTGAATCCTTTAATTCTCAATGAAAGTTAGGCAGTTAATGTTGATTGGAATCGAGTCTTCACACCCTGGTTTGTTCCTGCTACTTAACTCACTGGTAAATCCCCACCAATAATCCATGCAGGCTTTAAGGCTTAATCCTTTAATTCTTCGAGATTTGCCTCGGTCTTATTCTCCTCATATACGACTGTCCCGAGTTGGATTACAACGGAACTCTGCCTTATATTCCCAGGGTTCATATTACGATCCCCAACAGTTGATTTGATTACTTTAAATCACAACAACTGATTCTGTCAATGAGGGATCCAGACAGTACCTCTATGTGGTGAAATAAATTTGTCTGGGTGTTTTTGCGATGGATTCAGCAATGACCATGTGTTTGGATTACAGTGTTTTATCCGGCGGATTTGAACAGTTTCTCTGCTGTTGGTTAGTATATATCCACAGCTTGAGTTTGATGTAATGAATTACGGGGAATTCTTATCTGAAGATCATTCTGTGTATATCTACAGATTGTGAATGCTTGATTACAGTTCCCAATTAGAGGTTTGTGGTTGTAACATGTCGTGTGTTTACGGACCGGTAAAGACCCTGGTATCAAAATAGTTCTTGTGCCCAGTGGTCGGGGGATAGTTTTATATTTGAGTTGGAGTGATATAATTCTGACTGTAGGTGATGTTCTGTCAGTGTTTGGAGTGTTATGTTTTTTTTCTGTTATTCTTAATATTCTGTTTTGAACAAAGGTATAACATTGCCCTGATTCTTTGTGTTTGATATCTATCTATTCCAGAGAATTTAAAGATATCATATTGATGTTGATTCTTTTTGTAGCATTGGAAGACAGTTGGTAATTTAATGGCAGTGGGGTTGAAGTTGTTAGCTTGAATGTTCAATTCATGATATTAAATGTCGCTGCCTGAAAATTAAGTGAGTTTAATTAAGTGTGTGGGCGTCAAAACAAAATTTGCTGGATGAATGCTTGGATGTTTGAAGAAAACAAATAAGTTGTTGTACATCAAGGTTATTAAAGATCGGGATTAAAGTTTCATGTAAGACCCCTGGTTCTTGCAGTACACAAATTGATCAATCAAAAGTCTTTATTCACTTTGCTTATTTAATATTAACTGTAGGCTGAGCTGTTAATTTTGTGACGATAATAATTTTCATGAAGATATTAATTCCTTGTTTTTAATTAGGAATCTACATTATTCTTATTATTGTAGATAAACTGAGCTTTTATGAGCTAGGATATTAATTTCTGTGTTTAATTAGGAATCTATATTATTTCTTGTTATTGTAGACCATCACGTTCAGCTCTACCAACATCCGCTCGCTGGTTCAGATTAACGCGCTCTCTGGTGTACGGAGACTGGATAATCTTAACATTGACCTGGACGGCAATCCGATCACCAAGTTTACCCTGTGGCGCATGTACATCATCTTCAGACTGGCGCACTTCGCTCTGAAGAAAATCAACGATGTCGAGGTACAAACAATTCATTTGTGTGTACTGTACAATCCTTATTTTAAGGGAGTACTTCAATTTCGCAATTGCGTCATTTTGTAACAAGTCGCGCAAAATAATATTGCGTACACCTTACTTTTTTTATAATTTCATATAGATAAAAACTGTCTGAAAATATAAGCGAGATTTTAAAAATTTGCAAGGGTGTTTCTCGCAATTTTACGAGAATGTTAGTCCCTAAGATTCAATGAGGAATCTACAGTAATCGGTGAGCTTTCTAGGTCCATGGGCCTCGTGTTTCACTGATGCAATAATATTATGTGAATCACATACCTCCTGTGGGACATATCTATGCTGTCAGAGTTTATACACACTCAGAGATTTAAAGTAGGAATTTGATTGTCATATTAAATCCAAAAGGAAAACAAAAACTGACAGGCTTGACATTTCAGAAATGATCGTCTGTTGTGAAATTTTGGGGCCTGAAGATAATGGCATAAATAAGTAGATGGTGAAGGGAAAATGTTTTTTCAGTTCTGCTTGACTAATGTTTTGCCAACTGTTCTTAATCCAATTGCAAGTTTGACTTTTTCTCTTTTAGATATCAGCGGCAGATATTGTTAATGCAGAAAAGTTATTTGGACCAGTGTCTCACATTACAACTTCGCAGCTCCCCCAGTCACGGCTGCTGTCACTCATTGGCGAGACCAGGTAATTATGACATTACGGCTATAGAACAGGTGTCATGATTGTGACATCACACTTAAAAACTGATGTCATATGATTGTGACATCATGCCCACACAACAGGTGTCATATCATGTGACATCACACCCACACAACAGGTGTTATGTGACATCAGGCCCACACAACAGGTGTCACATCATGTGACATCATGCCCACACAACAGGTGTCATATCATGTGACATCTCACTGAAACAACAAGTGTCTTATCTTATGGTGGCATCACACCAATACAACAGGTGTCATAATATAATATTGTGGCATCACACTAATACATCTGGTATATGAATGTGAAACACACCAATACAGCATGTGTCATGTCATGTGATATTGCACCAATAATACAGGTGTCATACATTCTTACAGCATATGTCATATTATAAATTGTGACAGCACACAAAACAGGTGTCATACCATGTGCCATCTTCTCTTCCACAATCACACACAGGATTTATAAATTGTGACATAATTTCTGATAAAAGTGTGAATTATCTACTTTTAATAAAACCACATACAAATCTATTTGGTTTATCCATTATGCACCATCATCTGTATATTACCTATGGTAATACGCTCATCAAATATTCCATTCCTTTTCTGCTTGTAAGAAAATAGCTTGTGTATATAATACATAGAGTCGGCATTAAAGCAAGGACCAAACTTATAGCATTATACAAGACATGCACTACCAGTAGACTCAGATTACCACTATAACTATATTGAAGGTTAACTTATACATGTGCTATAGACAAAAATACTCAAGCATAGTTTAATTCTAGATGCTAAAGTTGTGGTCGTGTTTGAAATTTTATCCAAGATTTGATTGGTTGTTGAACAAGATTGTCAGGGCTACTGTTGGTATCACAGTTTGTGTTAGGATGAACTTTGAACTGTGACATATGACATCTGCTGAACAGAAAGTGGTACACATAGGAACACCTCTCAAACCTTCAGGGTGGTTAAAGTCGGCACTTCTTGAAACAGAAATCCAATTGTATAGTTGTAAAGAGACTTTGAAAACCGGTACCGGTAGCTTATGAATACATTGTCTCATTGTACCAGGTTTTACAAGAACTTCTTGGAGAACTTTTCTGCTTTTATTGTGTCATTTTCAAGAAATCTTTTAAGCACCTTGTCATGATACTAAAACTGGTATTTCATTTGCTTATCTAAAAAATATAGGAGTTACATGAAGACAATTTTGATTCCTCTGCTGAAAGCTTAAGATATAAAAATCAATTGAGTATTGATTAAAAAAAGAAAGTTTTTTTGGTAATAAGGTTTTCTGTATCGGACTTTGGCAGCTGAGATAGATTGCATTGTTTGCCCTGAGCTTCGTGTTATTTTCTGACTGGGTGGTTCATGCTGGGCATTAATCAGGGAAAAGAGCATTCTGGGACATCTATCACAGATAGGGAGCATTTTGTAAGCCCCAGTAGTCTCTAATGTATACCCTGCGTCTCATGCACACAAAAAGACCCGATTATCACCGTAACACCTTCTTATCAAAAAAGAAAAGTCGAGCAGAAAATGTGTAATTACATGGGAAAATTAATGAGCTCTTGTGCTGCTGTCAAGTTGAATTTTTTTATATAAGGTTTAACAATAACAAAACATTTAATTTCAATGTGTGTTTTACCCAGTTGATCACAAAGCACAACGATATTTTAATGAATTGGATTATAAGTATCCAAATTTCTGGTCCACTTTGTGAAGTCATGTGATATCATTAAAAAACGGGAAGAATACATTTGTGGTGCTAAATGTTCTTGTACAATCCGAGGAATAACAATGGTTTTTTTCCATTAAGACACGGCTTGTCTGACAATGTTTATCCAGAGTGCAATAAGTCTACACACACTTTAATTACCAAAGTGCCAAGCAATTGAAATTTTTAAATACCCTATGAACACTGTAGATACTTATATGCAAAAGCGATCAGCAACTGTGTAAGAAGGCGGTTTGTTGGGCAATTGTTCTGATCTAATGGAATCCCGTGGCCAATCTAATGGAATCCTGTGGCCGAGTGTAGAGTCATCCCGGGACCCTTTGATTGGTAATCCCACGGACCGCAGATAACCACGTCGATTATGAGTTATCACGACAGAAGGCTGGGTATGATAACATTGAGATCGGAGATAGATAGCATTTCAGCAGAGCTCGTCTCTGTGTTACCGGGCCGATCTGTCACTTGTGTTCTGTGTAACACGGGGGTCTACCCTAGACACTAGACCACAATCTACTGACACTGCAGGCTTCTACAGAACCGAACCAGCGTTTGTTTGTTGGAATTCGGAGTTCTTTGAACAATTCAACACCTAAACAATGGAGAATGGATAGGCTGGATGCAGCTCCTTTTGTCAGAGGACTCGGTGTTTTGTGTAGAATTTTGGCTTTGCCATATACTTTGATGGCCTACTCTGACTTGTGTTTTTCTGTTCTAAAGAATGGATTTTGTTCTAAGTTGATTTTTAAAAAAGTGATCCGTTACTTCTCAGCAAGAATATAAATCAGACTTGTGTTCTGTGTGGGATGAGAGTGATTGTGTGAACTTCTCACTCTAAGAAAAGGATTTGTAAGATTCACAATGAAATTTGTTAAATCAGAAGATTATGTTGTGATTGGATTGAGCAGATATTTACCCCAATGTCGGCAGGCAAAGAAAGAATGCGTCCATCTGATGATTTGATGTTCATCAAGATGAATGTGGGGTTCCTTCCCAAGCGAAGCTCTCCCCCAGAGGAGGTAGTGAGTCACAAGAAAATGGGGTCGCCCCTTGCCAACATTGCTGCCATCAGCAGCACCAAGATGGAGATCAAAGCCAAACCAAGGCTGCGGAGGAGCTGGTCAGTGACCCCCACCCTGGGTCACTCCTCCCCCACCCTCAGGAGTACGATCTGTAGTGGGTACAGCTTCGGGCGGCCAAAACTCAGTCGAAACGTGTGGGGGCATTCCCCCGAGCCGACCCAGTTACAGAACTTTGAGTCTCTGGCTGAGATGAAGGTCTCATTGAAGCTCATAGAGGTCCACACACAGCAACAAGCTCCTCCAGTTGAGAGGACCGAAAAACCTCGGGTGTAAGTTAGAAGGGGAACCTGTTGTCTCTGGGGAATTCTTTTCTCCTTGTTAAGATAAAATTATTTGAACATCAAGATCTGTTTAATTATTTTAAAATTTTGTGAAAATGACATCATTTGAGTCAAATGCAGCAAGGAAATTTGGACAGCATTGTTGAAAGTTATAGAAACAATTAATATTTGCTTATTAATAATAAATAGAGATAATCACATTATAAGAAAAATAATTTTGCAAAAAAAGAAGAAAAAAAATTTTCAATGTGATAACAACAGAGTGTGACACCTTGGTTCTATTGTATCATTTCTCAGACAATACACGGCAGGGTCAGACTAGCTGTCAGGGCTTTAAACTGTTTAAATGGCCCTGATATTGCTCTAAGCTTACACGTCTGTTTGGTGTACATCAGATAGTGACTCTGGAGAAATAAATGGGCAGGCCTGTGTGTATATAACAATTAATGTTTTATCTAAACATAATGAACTTAATTTGCAAATCCATGAAACACAATTTAATTAAACAATTTTATTGAAAATGTGCAAGAGTTTAGTCGTGATGAAATATAGTAGGATATTTAAAAACAAGAGTTTTACCAGTTTAATTGACTTGTTATCTCTAGAATTAATATTAATTTATAATTATTCTTTAATTCAAGAAATTCAATTCATTAATTTTCTGCTCTTTAAATACACTTAGATGTTCTGACCTAAATAGCTAATGATCAGAAAATCCATTTATTATGATTTAGGTTTAACATAAAAGCATTGTAAATAATTTTTGTGTTAAAGCACTAGATAATCTTAGTGATAGGAAGACTTGGATCAATTGTACCCGTTTGTCACCCTGGTTATGGGTGAGGTCCACAGCTTAAGGTCGTCTTTGATTACACACATTCCTTTCTCATTGTTTTGTTGTCAGCTAAGTGACATATACCCAGGACTTGATGATTGTACAATTTTAAAATGTTCACAATGAATGCTTGTTTTCATTTCACATTTCAAAACAATTACATAATCCAAAGTAAAAAAAAATACACTTTAAGGTTAACCTCTTCTCCTTAGATCACATGACTGGTTCCCAGGCCTAGTTATCTCCCTTAAGCTTGTAGACTCTTGCTGTGATAAGTATAAGCTGAGTTGTTTCCTTTTTTGTCTTTCGAGATCAGTTGTATTTCTAGGCATTGCCTGACTTTGAATATTAAGATCAATTACCCGGGGTTGCCTACTTTAAGTACCCTTTGTTGAAATTCTCTATGCACATTCTTCAGGTTGCCCTCTGTTTTGTTTTGTCATATTTTTCGATTCAATATTATTTGGTATTAATTAGTTTGCAAGCAAGATGTATATGAGTACACTATATACATTCTCTCTCTCTCTCTCTCTCTCTCTCTCTCTCTCTCTCTCTCTCTCTTGTGAAAATTGACTCCTGCCTTTAATTGGGTTTCAGTGAGTTTTTATCAAATTGCCCTAAAAGTGAATTTAGTGAAACATCAGAACTTTGTTTCCATACAATTTGGTTGTTGGTGTCTCTATACAACCAGAAAGTTTATGAAAATTGGGATGTTGTCACAGAAAATGTTCTAATAATATCTTAAACCTGGATTTCTTTAACCTATCAGCATAGTTTAACTGGATTTTTTGCAGAGTGATTTTTTTTCAGTTTCATTTTCAGTACAAAAATCGCTGGAGAAAATGTTAACCAAAAATATTCTTAATATTTAAAATTTGATTCATTAATTGAATTCAAAAATTATAGTAAAGGAAAATATCAAAGATTACATTCACTCACTTTTGAACTGAGACCAAAAAAATCAGTTACTAGCTGTTGAGATGTGTGACTTTTACTCTAGTTGATACTTGTATGACTTTTTCATTTAGTAAGGTTGAATTATGACTTTTTTTTAATCATGACATTTTTTACTGTTATACAGGAGGAAGCAGCTCCTGGCAATGAGTGAGGACAAGTCAAAGAAAATTCTGGAGGGAAAACTTGACAAATCTCAGGGCGAGTTTGTGGGGCGATCCGGGCTCACCTACCAAACCAAGGAATCGGTGGCCTCAAAGTCACAGGTATGTTGATTGCAGGGTCAGGTAACAAACAATGCCTGTTTTTGTGTTACCCTTATTATTCCCTTGCACAACTTGTTACAAAGGATAGATGGCATTGCTGACTGTGTGTTAATTTATAGTTAGTGTGTTAGTGAACAAAGGTTTGTGGCAATCCCAAATAAGGAAATCTAAAATAAAGTTGATATTATTGAGGTGTACATGGAAGACTCTCTGGACCAGTCACAAAGCATCAAATTACAGATTATTTGATTAAAACTAACTATTTCAGCCCGTTTGTTCAGTACGCTTTTCATATGTCTCTTAATGATTATGTCAGATATTATGACATCTACAAATTAATTTTTTCTGTTTGCAGGATTCTTCTAACAAGAGACAATTTGCCAAGACCTACATTAGTGAAATAACAAAAGAAACAGTTTTCACAGACAAAAAGCGAAATGAGTTTCTAAAACAATGGCCGTTAATTTTCCATGAAATGGTGTACAGTGCTGTGACAGATATGTCCGATATGCAGGGCTACATGAAGAAATGTCTAGAGGAGTTGGAGAAAAGTTAGTGCTCTCCCAGACATAGTGTCATTATGCAATCACGCAGAAGGAATTCACTAGCCGTGGAATTCGGGAAAATCTGTGTTTGAATTCTCAGGATTGAGATGATGAGATACTGTGTGTTAAATGTTCAGGGATGGAGTTACACTTAGAGCCCTAGTTCTGGGTCACAGGTTCTGGAGGATCAAAGCTTTAGGAAGCAGCCATGTCAGAGGTAGACTTTCTGTTAGGAAAGACCTTGATAGAAGCTGTGTTTGTGAACAGTGGGCGGTGTTTGGAAGCAGGCTCAATGCATTTGGTGTTTTTCTTAGGACACATTTCTTCTTGTGTCCAGAGTTATGAAGGAAAAGTGAATTGGAAACCTGACTTTTTACTTAGTGCCATGTATAACATGCATCTCGACTTTATCAGTATCAACAATTTATGTCAGCCAGATTTGGAAGCCACGTCTTTCATGCTCAGAATGTCAATATTGTTTGGTTCCCACCTTCAACGTCTGTTGCTGTGGTGCAGCGTGGCGCAGCAGATGCTATTTAATGGGACCACTTTACTTTCCAGTCTGACCTGTTCTACATGTAGTATTATACCCTCCGTCTCTCTCACCGGGGCTCCACCATAACCTGTCCTATACAGCAAAGACTGGGTGTCCTCATAGCCACAACTGTTAAAATGTCTTGTGCCAACAAATATAATATTTATAGAGATGTTTGATCAGCAACCATGAAAATAGATGTTGCTTTAATTACATGTATTAATTACTAGGGTTAATGAGGTGTGTAAGAATGAATTTTGTGGGATTTTGAATGTATTGTAAGTGTGTGGGTTGGTGTATGAAATGGCTTTGGTGGGAGTTGTTAGCTGGAATCAACAGAAGCCAATTGTTCATGTGAAGAGAGGTAACTCTTAACGAAAATTGCTGCAGACTTTCACATTCTACAATGTTCAACAAATTACATGTACACTTTACATGCAACAACATTTCATTACACAGTGTTGTGAAAAATACATGTAGTTACACAGAAGTTCAATGTATTTAGTACACATAATTACATAAAGTTACTCAGAATTACATGTATTTACTCAGGAGTAATTAAATATAATTACACAGAATTATATGTAGTCACTCAGGAGTTAAATGTAATTACATGTTGTTACACATAATTACATGTAGTTACACAACATACATAAAATACATGTAGTTTTACAGAAGTTATATACATGTATATATAGGTATGCATGATAACAAATTTACAAAGAAAGTCCTTGTAATAACACAAAAATTGCATATTTTACATTAAAATACAATTATTATATGTAATTTCAGTCATTACATGTATCAAACTATATATGACATGCAAATTATATAGATAGTGATTGGAGTTATGTTTTTCATGACAGAATATTGTAAATTATTAACATTGATTAAGTAGAAAAATAAGATTTTTAGTTAAGGGTAACTATATTGTAACCTTTGATTATTATATGAATTAAGTCGACCATTTATTAATTTCTTGGGCACTGCTGCATTTTAGCAAATGCTTCCTGCCTGATGTACATGAATATATTGCAGAAGTTTCAGTCAGAAAGACTAAACTTTTAAGCAGTTTTTTTCTTACATAACACATATAAGGCTGCCCAAAGTTAATTCTACATTTAGCCTCACGTTCAAAATAACTAACCTACGAGGGAGGGTGATAAATAAAAACAAAATTTTCAAACAAGTTTTTTTTCTTTAAATACAAATCCTGTGAGTATTCAAGCTACATGTATACTAACTGTTTAATGACCTTTCCTGTCAGGTACAAAGACAATTCCATTAAGTATTCAATAAGTAATCCATTATGTGCCCTAAACATTTTGTATTTCTACAGATTGTAGTTTTTTAGTTGCAAAAAGTTAAATCAATCTGGAAAAGATAAAATTTTAAACAAGGGTTTGGTTTTTTGAAACGACGATTTCTCTTAAACCTACATGCACGGGTAACGTTTAAACATAGAATTAACTTTGCACAGCCTAAGATACAGATCAGAAGAGGAAGTGTTGTGGTTATGGTCCTCCGTTGAATGAGTTACTATTACATGTACTGTTCACAGAAATTAGAGTTAAAACAATTAAAAACAGGTTTGCACTGGCATATGTGTCAATAGCAGTAAACATTTTATTAGATTTCATATCCAAACTGTTCTGAATTGGCAAAGTATTTAAATCAATCCATAAATCAGTCTGCATTAATTGTCTGTGCTCTGAGCTCAACATGATGTTATTTTCTCTGCACATCTGTATGCAAGCAAGGATATGTGTGTATGAATGTTATTTATTATTAAAGGGACGTTACCCTTGTAAAATAAATTTGAGAAAAACATCAGCTGTGTTGTTGTTGAGGGACAATGAAGTCATACATGTAATGACCTTGACACTGCTGAAGGTCTGGCAGATTGTGAACTTTATCATCAGCAACATTTTTTATCAGACCTACACAAACACATGTATGAATGCATCGCATTTTAAAAATGTAGAGACAATTGACACACATTATGTACTTGTAAATGCAACAGAAATCTCTTGTTCAATCAGCTATTCACTGAAATGATTAAAAAGCAAAATTTTACCTCTTGTAACAGATTTCAAGCTAATTGTATAAGCATTGGATTTTAGAGGATTTTGTTAATGTGGTGCTTCCTACAAGGTCTATTGACAAACACTCGGTAGACAAATCCCCCCCCCCCCCCACTCCCACTGACTTTAATTTTTTGTACACTTATAAGCTCAATTTAAACAAGATTCACTTCCTATTGCAACCCAACAAGGATGTGGTGTGTTAACAAGGAATAACAGGAAGTCCCTAGTTTGTTTTCTATACATGCATTACAATGCATACATCTCGATCAATTCAATATCAAATCCTTATTTCAACAGCTGCCTTGCAAATATTATTGGGGCCTGCAAGTGATCTGTTACTCACTTGTCTGTAGCACTCTCCTCTCAGCCCACTCTAGCTTACATGATCCAAAGAATGCTAATGGGTAAAGGATTTAAATTGACCTTGAACTAGGTCAAGGTTAAGGTCCGAGCACAGTTCAGTACATGTAACTTTTGTCCCAATACCCTTTGCTAAAAGCAGGGTCATTTGGGTTAACATCTTTCAGCCAGAAGCTAGCTTCCTTGTACCAGTAACTTTTTCTGGCTTAATATTTTAGTTAAATATCTAAACACAGAGATTAGTATCATCAACTTCCTAGCTCAACTGCCATGCTTCCAGTAATCTTAGTCTCTTGTTATTCAGGGATAAGAATAAAGACTCACTGATTAAAAACAAAATGACAGATGTTTTTCTAGAGAATTTATTAAACTAGTTGATATATTTATACAACAGTAATGGACATTGGGTGGTCGATTGATATCCTCTGTAAACTTTCTGAATCAAAATTTGAAACTTCAGTAGACTTTTGAACACACCTGTATTGGTAAAGAATATGCCAAAAATATCATGCAACTCCAGTTGTTATCAATTCTAGCCATTCTAGTGAATTTTAAAATCATACTTCTTCCAAAGTTCATCAGAAGTGATAATAAATAGGGAATGTGGAGGTAAATAATTTGCAAGGTTCAAAGAAGCTCAAACAGCAATAAATAAGTTCTATATACAGTTAGATGTACAAATCACTGCATGCAAATATTTTAAAAATTTTTAAATTATACAAAATCTCACAATATTATTCATAAATATTCAATATTAAACAAAATTAGAATCATATTTTCACCAAAAAGGGATAAAAATCTGTACAATAGAAAATAACTAACATGGTAAGCCGTACAGCCCGCGGGTAGGAGAGCTGTAACTATAGTATTATGTGAAGTCTGCCGATCATAATTCCACTTCTAATGCTCAGAGTATTAATTACAAATGTACAACATCAAAATATTTGATTGAAAACAAAACTGTGTAGACTAGATGAATATATGGAGGTCTGATGTAGTGAGGAGAAAGCTCCACTGTTAGTATGACTATCGGATAACAGTACACGTGTATAAATGAAGATTATCCACGTAGTCTCGCAAACGGATATGTAACGGTTAGTGCAAAGAAATATTTTAGATATGTGAAGAAAAATACCACTATAAACCCACTATACAATCAGAATTGAGCAACAAATTAAACAAAAGTCTCTGTCAGGAATTAAAACTGTTAACAAGGACTGTTGGTAGATACCCTGGGAGTAAATTATGTTTAACAAAGAGAGATTCCTAGCGGCACTCGATCAATCAAGTATGAACACATCGGTCTGTACTCAAATCACACGATAACAAAGCTTCGTAGAGTCTGTGATTCTCCAAATCTTTCTGATGTATTGCACAGAATGTCAAACAAAAAATCAACAGAATATTTAAACGGGTAGAATTAAGCTGTCAGAGAAAGAGGCAGATGGTACAAGGGAGGAGTTAGGATAAAGTCAAACTAAAGTCATGAGGTTAAGTGGACGCGATTTTTTAATCGGTCTTGGCGGAGTTATCTAAATACTGTTTCTTCATTGCATCAGCTGCCGCATCACTGGCCATGTCCTTGGCTACCTCTCCAGCTGTAAACAAATAAAAACAAGACTTTAGAGTTGAATAAATTCACAAACTTCTTTGTGATGCTTTCAACCCCAGACTTACACCTGACAGTTACATGAATTCTTATTATTCACTTTTTTAATGCTGGAGTATGAATACTAACAGATCATTCCAAACAATTCAGAATGAGTTTCCATGGACCGGGGCTATATAATTTTATCAGACATGTATATAATATTAGAATAATTTAATAGTACATTATTTGCATTTAAGTATATACATGTATCAATTTTTTTTTATGACAAACAAATTATCTTCCCATCTATTGAGTAAGTGGCCACTATATAGTGCTACTTGCATGATGCTGAAAGATAAATGCCATCCAAAAAATAGTGTGCGATTTAAAAGTCGAGAACTTAAAACTAGGCAGTGCTTTACTCTAACAAAAAAACCCATTCGGTAAATAGTTCCTATCCTTTATTCCCCAAATTTTTGAAATAGTTGTATGGGAAAAACATATTGAAGGTGACCACTGGTCAAAACACAGAAACACAAAACAAGCATGCAAACGAAAGCTGTAAAAAATAACAACAAAACGGAACATACTGGCAGGAACTGAGAATCCAGCGCTTGATCATACTCGGGTAAAAAGCACAGCAATAACTGTACAGAAATGTATTATCTATGCCCATGAGTGTAAAATCATGTCTGCACATTTTATTTTTATGAATATTTTGCAAAAGGCATAATAGTTTCCAGTTTTGATATTTGCAGAAATGCCAGGAACCTAGAATGCATTACATTATTTTTCAGAGGGAATATATTTTTGCGAGATCATCAAGCTGTTGGATGCTGGGTGTGAGATGGATGAAGCAATCAGAATTGGCGTCGTGTAACTCACCGTTCTGTGTGGCTCTGAAGGCTAGGCCAAACACTTAATAAGCACAGAAAACACTCACATTAAACAGAGCCTAGCGATTGACACAGACTGTGAACCAATTTAGTGAATGAGTTTAGAGCAAAGCTCGCATGTGAGACTTCTTATCTATATGTTCATAAAGAATCCACACAAATCACACCAGGATTCAGAGTTGTCGAAAAAAATTGAGAAGCGTTACACATTTGGTCTGACAATATCAACTTTCTTTGAGACTAGAAACTATAATGTTAACTGTTCTCTAGTGAAATTTCTTTTTCTCATCAGATAAATAAAATTGCATGTTTGCAAGTTCCTTTCTAATCTGTAAGATAAGATATTTGCATCAAAGATTTCTATTATAATTGGAGCTAGTGGGCAATGTGTATGTTTTTTTCAAAACTTTATTGAAAGCTACTTATAAATGTTTATCAGCTGATAGTGCTTATCAGTTCAAAGGAAAATTGACAGAACACAATTTTTAACACTAGTTGTAATATCAAATATCCTGAAAAGAACACATTGTGCCAAAAACATTTAATAAGCCAGTATTGCCAATGTTTTCTATAAAGCTTTTTATTTACCAGCCTTTGGAACCAACAGTTTCCGACAACTCTGCTGATTATAACTACAACACACAGTGGTCTGTTTAGCAGTACGGGGACTGAGTAAAGTTATACCTGCCTTATCTGATCTTCTTTTTTACTAATAAAATAAAGATTTGACCAAACAATGCACCAATTATATTTAGTACATTCAATTTCATATATTTGCAAACACCATAAAGAGAAAGGAATTCTTTATGATGCATTTTACAAATCATGAAACTGTAAAATTATTATGTAAAAATAGCTAC
>WFKH01006014.1:476611-513893 GCA_016163765.1 Magallana hongkongensis
TGTGTTCTTCTCATTGTCTGTGTGTTTGTTGGTGTGTTATTCTGTCTCTGTATTGTCTGTGTGTTTGTTGGTGTGTTATTCTGTCTGTGTAGGTAGTGACCTTGTCTTTTTGTGTCCATTTTTTTTATGAATGTAAGCTATTTTGTAAGTTCTGTTAAAGGCAGTCAATCAAAATTTTGGATAATTTGTTACTTATATTGAAAAATGTAATTTTCATTCACAGGATGAATTGTAGTAAACCTGATACAGTGTATTATACATCTAACTGATTACTAATACTATTAAAACACTCTCACTACTATCTTATGTGCCATCATTACAATTAACAATGGCGTCATGCTATGCACTATCATTACTTGTGTTCAGTGGATTGTTCTAATTTTATATTCCCATTGACTGTTTCAGATCGTTGAGAGATCTGTCCAGCCCCAAGAACAAGTTGTATTCCGCCCCACTCAGATCCCGAACAACGACATCATGATGAAACGCTACCCCCAGGGGCCCCCAGACTTCACCCTCAACCACATCGCAGGTAGGGACCGGTCAATCTCTGAAAAACACAAACCGCACCGGGAGGCTGTAGTCGGGCCCAGCTATCCACAAACTTCTACCTTGATGGTTTGGTCTGCTTACTTTGAAACAAAAGCCTAAGGCTGGTTTATCAGTAATTTTAAGTGAATTACTCATTTGTAGAGTCTTTTTAAGAATTATTTCAAATAATTTTTTTTTTGCTAATTATGAAATTTCAAATGACAAATTCAGAAACTGTTAAAAATGACATCCTTTCTCCATTTACTGAAAGCCTTGAAATCATGAATATATTTAACATCGTAATGAAAAAAGAGGCTCTAAATGGTGCTATTAGCAAGGTTTATGATTGGTTTCAATGTTAACTAAGTGAAATGATAACATTGTTTTCAACACAGTGATTATAAGATAAAGCTGAAGGGATGTTTGTGGATAGCTTTGTAGCCATGACTACACAACCTCTGACCTTCAACACTCTGTGACCTTGGTGACCTGTGTTGATGTTGTAAAAGCACGCAGCAAAGGAAACAACTCCAATTATCTTTTTTATGAATTCAAAACTCATGCTATCCTCTATTCTTAAAATTTGTCTGTTCAAACATTTCTAGTATATATGTATCACACAGGTATATAGAAAAGATGAAATTGCCATCTGATGAAATGAAGAGAATAAACCAGTTACAAATATAATTTACAAGAAATTGCAGTTAAAGACTTCGCCTGATGCTCATCCAGATGGCATTTCCATCTTTCTGAATGTGTTCGATATTGTGAATCTCTTCGCCACTGTATGCCTCTCTTTTGCAATTTTTTTACAGTATAATGAATAACCGAGGTAGGTAGACACAAAGGTTGGTTACAACAAAGCACAGTTATTCCCCTTTTGGGTGACTAATGATGCAGCACTGGGAACGGAGCAAGTTTTATAAAATCACAAAGTTCATTTTTCCTTCAGCAGTCAGAACACTGGATTATCACACCTCTAACAGGACACATCATCCCTAGGCCCCTACTGTGTCCCTCATTAGATACAGCCCAGTAGTACATTCTGTGTACTTGAAACATTGTCCTTAGGTACATGTACATACTGAGCAATAACACACGATCCGTATAAAGTCCCCGCTGTGTATGGACCCTCCACATTATCATGATGTCCTTCCTCCATATTTCACACATTGTCATCACTGACAGGTTGTATCAAACTTATAATATTATAATTTTTAAGGTCCTTCAAGTGTATTGGACACACTATCCATAGGTACTGTCTGGTGTATTGGACACACTATCATTTCTGTGTATTGGACGCACTATCCCTAGGTACCTGCTTTGATGTATTGGATACACTATCCTTAGGTCCCTTCTGTGTATTGGATACACTATCCATAGGTCCCATCTGTGTATTGGATACACTATCCTTAGGTCCCTTCTGTGTATTGGAGACACTATTTTTAGGTCCCATCTGTGCATTGAATACACTATCCTTAGGTCCCATCTGTGTATTGGATACACTATCCTAAGGTCCCTTCTGTGTATTGGAGACACTATTTTTATGTCCCTTCTGTGTATTGGAGACACTATTTTTAGGTCCCATCTGTGCATTGAATACACTATCCTTAGGTCCCATCTGTGTATTGGATACACTATCCTTAGGTCCCTCTTGTGTATTGGAGACACTATTTTTAGGTCCCTTCCGTGTATTGGATACACTATCCTTAGGTCCCATCTGTGTATTGGATACACTATTTTTAGGTCCCTTCTATGTATTGGATACACTATCCTTAGGTCCCTCCAGTGTATTTAACATACTATCTGTAGGTAACTTCTGCATATTGGACACACTCTTCCTGAGTCCTTTCAGTGTATTGGACACAAGATCCTGAGGTCCTTCCTTTGTTTTGGACACACTATCCCTAGGTACCTGCTTTGATGTATGGGATATACTATCCCAAGGTCAATCCATTTTATTGGACACACCATCCATAAATTCTTTCTGTGTTTAGCTGTTTCACTACGAGTAGGATATTGTTAGGATATTGTTAGGATTCCCCAGGAATGTAGGCTTTTGGATTATGAATTTGTTTTAAGTGGTTGAAGATGTTCCATTTATATGTTATTCTGTTTACATTTGTCATCAAAGTTTTCTGATGGTTTTTCAAGCATTTGAAATGAATAGAGAAGTCCAGTGCATTTTCTCTGAGCAATATATTGACATTAATAAAGTTTGGTCAGGTTCTTAGACACTGGACATTTGTAAGCCATGGAATCTATAAGTAAACTTTGTTACCTACTAACCTGGACCTGTAACCAATGCTCCATTGTCTGACCTACTCTGAAGTCCCAGAACAATGTGTATTCCCTGGAATAACGTGTCCCTAAAGTCAGATTACCACTAATCCACAGACCAAGTTCATAATGGGGATTAGCAGGGATTAACAATGATTGTTACCTGCCTGATACAAATTAAACTTGCTGTACAGGTTTAATTAGTGTTATTTCTAGAGAAGAGAGAATTAATTGAATTTGGTCTGGGAATGTTACACTGAGGTTGTTTGGTGTCTTGTTTTGTGAAGTGATGGGGGAACATCAGGAGTTGACAGGCTACATTTCCTCTTTCTGAGAGTATCACACGGTTGTAGCTGGTGAGTGAGGAATTCTGTTCCGTGATAAGTGAAGATTTCAAGACAGTATACACATTCATATTTTTGGTAGTGTTAAACACTATAACTTTAGTATGTTCAGAAGCCATTGACTTAATACACCTAATATAATATGTGAAATATTATAAATTTCAGTAAACCTTAACAAAGCTTATGATTGATGAGTTAATATCTAGGACAATAGACATGTATAGTAAATATAAGTTTAACTTAATATGAATGATTACATTCATACAGAATTTAACAGTTTTATGACCTAACCTTTAATGTAGAGTCTTGATTTGGCAGTAATGGTAGCAATTTTTGCAGGGTGTTTTTAAGGGGAGAATTTGCTGACCCCTAGGGATGTTCAGGATGGGGACAGCAGTCTCATCAGGTGGGTCCACAGGTGTGATTTGCACCTGCACTCTCCCCTCCCCTGAACCCAACCATTGGTCTAGTGGGTCTACATGTGTGATTTGAAACTGCACTCCCCTCTGCCCCCTCCAAACCCATGGTCCAGTAGGTCCACAGGTGTGGATGACCTGCACTGCCTCTACCTCCTCCCCCAACCCTCAGTCTTTGGGGTCTACAATATCTCTCCCTCTCCAAATAGTCCACAGATGTGAATTGGTACTGCACCCCTTTCCTCCCCCCCCCCCCCCCCCCCCCCCCCACCACACCCCACAAAAGAAAACAACAAAAAACAAAGATATCCCCCAAATATCTTTTGTCTGAAGGTTTTTGTTGACAAATGTGATTAGACCAATACTAAAGTTTCTTTACTCCCCTTTCATCCCTGCCCAAGATGCATCCATTTTTGATTGGCACAGTACTGGAGTTTCCTCCCCTTCACATCCCTCTTCACAGGCAGTGTTGAACACAGTCCCTCCCAATACAAAACAATGCTGACAGCTTATACAGATGAAAACACTGTCTCTATCCAGATTGAAAGTACATGTAGCTGTTGTTGCTTCTTTGTAGTTTTTTAAATGATGGATATTTAACTGATTCTTTAAACTATCAGTTAATATAAAGCATTCCATCCTTAATGTGTCATCAGTGTGTGCATTCCAGAACCAAGGCTTTAATGTGAAGGAAGGTTATAATCAAAATTTGCTTCATATATATAAGTACTGTGAATTTTAATATTGACAATATCTGTATTGTTGGAGTAAAAGTACAAATGTATTGTCTTCTAGCACCAGGTTCTCAAATTGAGTGCACCCCATGTTTACACACATTGATAAGTTACACATTGAAACAAAAGCAAAAAAAGATACGTCTGATAGGTCATCTAGATTACTTTCACTTCAAAGACTCTGACTCTGCAGATTCACTTAGAAACTCATTAACAGAGGTAATGGAGAGGGTTTTCTGATTTCTGTCATTTTCCTCTCAATCATTGTTTTAATGGGAGTGTCCAATGAAGGATAGTAAACAATGTCACAACCTCTTTAGTGTTTTTGCCGGGGTTTTGTGGAAAGTAATCTTTCTGAATTCCAAAGAAAACAAATAGAGTAAGCCCTGGCTTACTGATAAGGCACGGATGAGATTGACTCGGGAAGGCTGAGCTGGTCCCCTATTGATGGCTGATTCCCGTCCCCTGATACTATGGGATTAATCACAGAGTCAATAGGGTTGTCATCATTTTGAGAGGCATTTAAATATGACAGGTGATAAAGATCAGACAGGTGTGCAGGGATATATCTGTGCTGGTATTACGAGTCTGTAAGGGAATTACTGATGTCTCTGAGAGTTAGGGAGGATCTCCACCCCATTGTGTGCTGGTGATGGAGTGAGGAAACATTGAATTGATATACCCAAACTGAGACTGTAGAGTTGTTGATTCAGTGATTTCTGTTGTATCCATTCATTTATTGAAATTGTTTCTGAGTTTGAAATGTTTGTTTTTACACTGTATGGAGTATTATATAATCACTGAAAGATTTATTCAATGATATGATAATTGTATGATAATTGTATGAATTCCTGGAAATGTTTTCCTTTGGAGTACACTTCCATTCGAGTCTGAGTAAATTTTGATTTGCTGAAATTTGCAGGCATTTGTTAGCAGTGCATGTTGGATAGGAATATTTTTTTTATTTCTGAAGATATTATGTTTGATGAGCCATTAGGGAGAATTTTATTAGAATTGAGATACGCCTCGTGAGCATTTATCAATTTATCAGATAATCTGAAGAGTGAGAAAGTAGAGCTTACTTTTGTGGGGATCTATTGATATTTCATATTGATAACATATTCATCATTATTTTCACTGCGAGCAGGTACAACTGGGTATTATAGCCAATCAATATTTCTTACAAACTCGATCCTGTAAGTGTCCTTTTAAATGTCATTTTATCCACAACATTTTACTGGACAGGCTATGAAGCTTTTGATTTTTCAATCAGATTTAAATCTTACCCCAACATTGCGATTAGGAATAATTTCTTCCAATGCTTCCTATTGATTTTAAACACATTACAATAGGATTTTCTCCATTTTATTGAAGTTTCTACAATAGAAAGATTTTCCACACTTTATAGAAGCTAATTGGCAGGGGAATATCTGGTCTACATTTGCTGAAATGGTTTTGAGTTCTTTGGAAACATTTGACAGACTTTGTTTAAAGTTTTACAGGTTTTTTTTTAATCATTGGAAATAGCGATTGAGATCTATAAATGCGACACAGAATTTAAAACTCCGATCTTTGATTCCCAGATAGGACTATCTCCAGACAAACTGTTGAAGAGTGTGTAAACTTCTCAGTGTTATGCTAATCATAATGGAATCAGATATTGCATGTGTTGAAATAGAGATGATTTATTAGCTGGTCCTGGACTCGTGGAAACGGGATATAATTCGCTGCCTAATAAGGATTGTGGGGGATATTTGGAGTTTAATTGTGATTATGATATGAACTGTTTTTGATTTTTGACCAGCTATGAAAGGAATGTCTAGTTGATAAGATGAGATACCGTCGTACGTCGTATGGCTTGACTGTTTAAAAGTTGGACAGTGATATTCTTTTTCCTGTTGCCCTGTTGTTGGATCCTGCCATCTAAATCGAGAAACATTAGGAGCTGCAACATTGTGTGACTTTTCCTATGTATTGTTGGATGCTGGAATTTTTCCTCAGAATTGTGTCACATGGGACATGTTTTGAGATATGTAATGAGACTCCTGCAATATCACATCATGTTGAAGAACTTGTCTCAATTTTCTATGTGAATATTTTAACAAGCTGAATAACACAAGAGGAAAGTTCAGATTGTAGTAATTTGTGATGATATTATGATTGATCACTTTTTCCTTATACATGAAGTCTGAATGCATTGTGGGATATATGACATAATTCAACATCAATGAATTGTACCTAATTAAGATACAATTCAATTCTTGTATAAGATCATGTGATTAATCACTAGGTACACAGGATATCATGGGATGTACCGGTACATGAGATGTACATGATGATATATCTTGTTACAAACTCATTGTTGGTGTGATACCTTTGCTGTGAACTTTGTGAAATGATATGATCATTGACCTTGACATGTTGGAAAATATTCATTGACCTTGATATGACACTGTATATTCCATGCCCTTGACCTTTACATGATGAGATTCAAACGCGAGCGGTCCAAGTCGAGCTCCAGCGTGGTCTCACTCAGTTATGAGGTCATTTGGATGCAGCAGCCCTCCAGGCTTAGTGGAGGTAAATCCCCACCCCACCCCTCCTGTACCACCCCAACTCCACCCCCACACATTTACTCTCTGCCCTACCCCGATTGCTCATCACCCCACCCACTAAAATTTTACATCACCTTTTAACTCATGGATATATTTCATTTTGACTGTATGTACTTCATTAAAAACAGTTTAGAAATGTTAAAACGTGATTTGAAATCTTTGTTTCTTAATTTTATTTTAGAAATACTTAGCAAGTATTGCTCAGAAATAACTATAATACATTTGAACACATAATTAAGTGAGTCTGCTGAGGGAGAGATGGACAAAAGTTGTACCCCTTTGTTATCCTGTCACTAACTAATTATCATCATTTCAGGATGTTTAAATACAAAATTAATTGCATCAGCTATCTTTATTTTCCTCATAAAAAGGTCAGGGCTGTGTAGATAGAGTTAACTAATGTAGAAATTTCCTGGTGAGGTGGTCTTGTGTTGTACGGCGTGACCTTCACGTGATCTCACCCCGGGGCTGGTTTGATGACCACGGTGACGGGCCATTCATATTTTTTGTTTGCAGAGAAAATTCCGATTCACTATAGAGCCAACAAGCGGCCTATGGTGCCAGCACCTGCCTGTGCACACGACTATAGCACGCCCGATATCGTACAGGATGCGGAGGAGAGCGGACGAAACTCACGCTCTAGTGCAAACCTGTCCCCAAAGACACAAAAAGCCCCTGCTTTCTTGCCAGGTTTGTAGATGTTTGCTTTTGCTCTCTAGATTTTCTGTCTTTTTTATTCGTTGTTTAACTTGTGAATGTGGTATCTGCTGAATTTGTACACTCATGCACGCTGAACTGTGGTAGAGACGATTTGTCAGTGGTTATAAAACAGTGTTTGATTTACTTTATTGTCTGATCTTAAAGTTCAATAAGTATGACTGGTATGTATCTAACACATTGTTTTGATCTTTAATTGAGATTTAGTTTTCTATAAAGTAAATTAACTTGTGGTAAAGCATGCTCTTTTATCTGTTAGTTTATACATGTAACTTGAATTTTATTGTCGAAAAAAAATTTGTCTTTTTAGAGGATTATTTTGAATTTTCAGGTAAAGAGTTTTTTATTTTCACCTCATAACAAACACGAAGGAGTGAAATTTATTGTGGTGTCCATTTAATACATGATATTTTCCAATCTGATTAAAACCTGTAAGATCTGCTCTTTATAATTCATCTGTAGAATCCAAAATTTGTTTCAAACATTCCTGTAATTGTTATAAGAACCCCGATAAAACATGTATTAAATTTAGACGTAGCTAGTCAGGTGAGTGTGCCTCGAGATCTTAGACAGGGTTCTTGTGGTCCCCAGTGTTTAATCGTGTCTGTATTTACCCATTAATCTTGTCTCAAGAACAAAATTGTCATAAAATTTCCAGCTGAGTGTTGACTTAAATGTTCAAGAAAAGATTTGCAATTCACATCAGTTGAGTTCATTTATGGCTCTAGTTTCTATGAAAATTCTAAAAAGTCTCTTTTTGAAGTTTAATTTAAGAAATAGTAGTATATGAAGTTAAGACTCAATTCCCCATGATTGTTTATTGAATAACCTCTCAAACTATTCTCTTGGGCCGGGTGTGACTTTTTTTTTAGAGTGTGTGTTACTGACAGATAGATTTGAATTCTGTCAACAAACTGTTTAGAGTGGTTTATGCAAAATTTATTTATTATTTGATAATTAAATAGCTGGACTTGTATATACGATATACAGATGAGATGAGAGAGAAATTGTCTCCTGTTACTTTAAACATGCAACATGATACAAATTTAATTCCAAAGGTAAATTTGCCTGACTAGTTAATGCTATGAACCAGCCAATCTAAAGATAAATAAAGTTATTCTGTAATACATTGGACAATTGTTGCAAAGATATTGCAAGATGAGCATTTAATCGACAGTTTTATGTATTTTGGATATTTGTAAAATATGTAACTATTTATATGCAATGTTTTATATGTACATACTCGATAATGTCTCTTTTCTAGAGCATTATAAATTGACTTGTCCATACCCTTGCTGTATGATTACATACAATCATGTATATTAAAAGTAAAAATGATCAATGAAATTTTACCTTTAAGTTAATATATACGTACTGAGAAAATATTTAACCGATCAGTTGGTTCTATTTGCTATATGTTCTATATATTTTGTGTTTATGTGACTTCTGTACTATTTACAGGTGACAGAGTGATATTCGCAGAGTCACCCTCAGCCCCGGGGATCCCTGTCGTGTACAGAACTCCAGAAGAACGCTCCTCCAATCCAGACAGACTCAACCTAGATAGGTACATACACTCATCAGGGAAGGGGGAGATTAACACACAGATTAAACTATCAAATAATAAAGAACATGAATTTATCTCAGAATTTTATTCAATTAGGGAGGGGGAAGTGGGAGGGTACTACAGATTCTAATTTTGGACCAGAAGCATAAAAGATTACAAGATATATAGAACGTCCTAAATGAGAAATAAAATACAATTTACTGCATTAATGTGTGCAGATGCAGCAGTTAGGAATTTACTATATGTAACATGGATTTAATGAATTTTATTTTAATGTGGTTTGGGGGGGGGATTTTTTCAAATATAATTGATTGCAATATCAGTTCTTTGTGCAATGGTTAGTTATGAATAGACATGTTGCCAGTGCAAAAATAAAGCATGGTATGATAACACATATTTTCTCAAGTAAGAATTGTATTTCTACCACATTTTTTAAGGCAGGAATTGCCTTAGAGCCCTGTATTCAAGGTTTTGTCCTCTAGACATCCTTATTGCTTAATTTGAAACCATAATTTGTTTCAAGTAATAAGAATGTAATAAGACATATCAGAGTTATGCCCCTTTGTATAACACTCATTCCTTAGTTCAAGCTTGATCTTAGGCAAAAATTGACAGTTTAATCCATTGCAGGCAAATATGTTTATTTACAGGCGGAAATTGACGGTATGTCCAATTCTGGAGGGTGAGGACCAGCTTAGGCTGCTCAACTACCAGCACAACATGATCAGCAAAATCCAGCACCTGAGCTCGCTCAAACGGCTCATATTTCTGGACCTGTACGATAACCAGATAGAGGAAATCTCAGGGCTGAGCTCGCTCAAATCCTTACGGGTGCTCATGCTCGGCAAAAACAGGTACTGAAAAATACTGAAAGATACTTACTGATAGATTAACAGGGCTAAACCAGACACAGAACAGACTGAAAGATATGTATTGATAGATTTAATTCTTAGTTCTGCTGTAGTGATATATTGTGATTGGATCTATCCAAATAGGTTTATTTTTATTAAGGAATACTGAAATTCAGTTTATTCATAATTGATATTAATTAGAAATGTGATTCATAAAAATGTAAGAAATAAAACAATGTGTGGTTAAGAACTGGCTTTTTCACATGTAATGGTTATGATAGTTAGTTTTATTCCTGTTTTTCCAGAATAAAGAAGATAGAAAACCTGGATACGATGAGCAAACTAGACGTCCTCGATTTACATGGCAACCAGGTAAAATTCCCAAACAGCAAGTGAGCTGTTAATAGTGCTATTCTTTCCAAATTCAAACATGCCTTGGAAAAGGTGTGCTCTACATCTACAATTGGAATTAAGTGATCCGTTATGATTCTGCCCACTAACAAAATGGAGGCAGAAATAGGAATGGGAGCAATGTTAAATCTGTACACAGTACTTTAAGAGAAACAGAGTTAAAAAAAAAAAGAGGCTTCAAACATAAGAAGCACTAAAAATGCTGATGCACATGTAGTTTAAAGTAATGCAAAAGTGGTTATTTAGATGTGGGGGAAATTTACACTAGTTCGCAGTATGCTTAAAACCGCGTAAAATACCCCCGTGTGTATGGTAAACAAAACTTTAATGTGGTAAATCAAGCTTCTGCATATTTAATACCCACAAGTATTGTTTGACTTTAGAAAATGCGTATTTAACCACTAGTGGAAATAACCACTTTTAAAGTATGATTTGTTTAATTGTGATAAATATTTTTCCAGATCTCCTTAATAGAGAACCTGAACCATTTAGCGGAGCTCCGCGTTCTGAACTTGGCGGGGAACCAGATTACTAATGTAGACAACCTGGCAGGGATGGACAGTCTCGCTGAGTTAAACTTGCGACGGAACCGCATCAGGATGGTGGTGAGTTATGAGCCAAGTTAGTCTTTGAAATTAAGATAAAATTCAATACAATTAATAGATATAAGGTTCAATACAATTGATAGCTATAAAGTCATGGCGTTTATGAGCTTTCTCCAGTATATGAATTGATTACATTTTCCACTTTATCAGGTATTAGAGTTGTTTAAATGTCAGGATCTTAGAATACACTTATTAAGTTTGTGGAGTGCTCTCCCTTGATATCTTTCCTTCAGCAAACTTTAAAATGTCTGAGTTAAACATTTATTGATTGATTTTATAGTTGCTATGATTTTGAATTTATTTGCAAGATTAAACTCTTTCATTAATAAAATACTCAGCAGACAACACTGGCTTCAAGCGGAATGCCCCTCCAAACCTTTAGCTATACATGCATGCTTCGTTTTGGGACATTTTTATGTTGACATGCAACAGTTTGCTGAGTAAGAAATGTTAATGTGTAGTCCATTATGATCTTGTAGCAGTTAGAGGGGAAATATGTCGGGTATTGTCTATAACTGTATATGTCTGCACTGGGGGACAATAAAAATCACACGCATGTGGAAAATAGTCAAAATTCTTGACCCCTGAGTCTTATTTATGACTTAGTAGCCCTTCAATTTAACATACACAGACACATTTTTCTCTAATTGTTTGGCATAAATGTTGGTCCTTATATCTGGAGTGTTTCGTTTCAGCTGGATGTGGACAATTTGCCGAGTCTACAGCGACTGTTCCTCAGCTTCAATGAGATCTGCAGGTAAGTTAACTCATATACATGTATGTCGTTTGTTATCCTCATTAACACATAACATCTTTTAAAAAAGTCTGGTGTTAACATACGTATCTATCAGTAATATGTCGGTATATCAGATGCTAGTACTTATATTAGTGGTCGATATTAACCTCTACCATATACTTAGTACTTTTTTCACGGTACGTTTGGTGTGTAAAGAAAACCCACATTTTTTATCATGATTATTTCATCATAAATGAATATCAAGTGAAAGGTTCACACTTGCTTAGCTGTTGGTATTTTTTATGAAGCCTAGCTTTTGGTGTAGAATGTTCTATAGGACTGGTCAGTAACGGTTACCAGCCCTGGGTAGACCAGTATTAGAACGTTGGCCTCACTATTCATCGTTGTAGCTAGGGAATTATTTGGTCCAGCTGCCACAAATTTGATACAGCCACATGATTTATACTTGTCCATGTGGATCTCAAATATGTAGAACTTTTAAAAAAAGTTTGTTACAAATGAAGAGAATTTTATGAAAATCTCTATATTTAATGAAACTACAAGTAGAAGAGAAACCAGTTATTTTTTAGGTCAAGAAAAAAGACAAGTGCAGCGAACACTATTTGGTATTCATATGACTAGTGACAAGTAAATCCTTTAATTAAAGGGAATTTTTATTCATTCATTTTAAATCTTTTAAACTAATATCTTTAAGAATTCACCAAACACCTGTAATTTACATATAGATCTTGTTTTTTGTGTTTAAATGGTAATTTCACACAGCTCCACAGTGCAGACATTATAAGTGCTGTATGTTACCCATAGAAACAATATGGTCGCATGATTCAAAGACAAAATATCAAACAGATTTGTGAGATTAAGTGTCAGTGCTTTGCGTTTCCTTTTAAATGTCCACAGAAGAGACGACCATGCTGCTGATTCAGTCATTACTTAGTCATAATCTTGGCTTCTTGTGTGTATTTAATTGCACCTTGAGTTGTTCTTTAATTACCGAGAATAAAAACTGTGCCTGAAATGTTAAAGGACTTTCCTTGCATTTGTTACAAAAACAGACCAATATCATGCATTGTCAGAGCCCTAATCTTTCTAAGGCTTTAGAAAATATGATCATAAACTCATAAACCCTTACTTATGAGGCCTGGTCAGTGTACACAGATCTGCCTGGTATCTACCACTTACTGGATATATAGGATATATAACGGGGGTCGTATATCAAAGGTTCTCCCGGGTGACATATGATACACTCTCTGAAGTATTCGGTGTGAATGTTTAACCTCTTTGGACATGAAGACTGTGAAATTAAGAATGCAGCGAAGTAAGAGTTATGTGAAGTTGGATATTGATGACGATTTAGATGTGCAGGGGGTCAGTTTCAGCATGGGGAGACTCCCTCGCCCAGAGACTGCCCACAGGCACCGCGCCCCCGTGCTCTCGTTCCGCAGTCGAACCATCATCAATGATTTAGCTCCCCGGTACAGGTAGAAATCTCATATATGTATACAGTCATATAGGAAATTATAGTTAGGTGTCTGCTGCAATGATATAATTTTAAATCAAAATTAATACTGATGCTTATCTGTAGTGGGTTGTAGATACTGGGTTGTAGATACTGGGTTGGTTCTTCTCAACTTTTTTCCATGTTCAACTTGTACTTTGTTGATTTGATTTTGATTTTTTTAAAATAAAGTGAATGCATGCTGCATTTAATGACCAATTTTTTTGGTTATTTGTTAATGAACTGCCTTGCTGATCAAATGATTTTCTTACATTTATTGGACACTCTTGAGGTGCTGCATAAGTAGCTAAAGCTAATGGCTTCTTCTGCTCATGAGTTTTCAAACATGGGGTAAAAGCGGAAAAAACTTTAAAACACTTCACTATAAAATCTGACCAAAGAACTGAGTCAGATCTAATGTACGTTGTTTGAGGAAATATTATTTATACACTTTAAAATTTTTCAATGTTATGAACACCATTTAAGATATATTTATCTTAACAAATTCAAAATCACCTGTCAAGACTACTTTAAGTTTCCCCAATAGTTTTAAAAATCAAAAAAACTTGAATCTGTAAAAATATATAATGGATAAACATATACATACATTTATTGAAAAACTTAGTAAGTTCTCTTGAGAGGAAAAAGCAGGTGTTGATTGTTTTTCATATAGTGGCCATTTAAAGATAGAATGGACCCCCACCATTACCAGTTAGAGCTCTTGATATTTAAAGGGCCAACTCCAGACACTTGGGGAAATAAGATCGCTTATTTTTAGTGGGTTAAAGATCCACAGAAGTCAATAAAGCGGGTAATTCATCGGGACCAAGTGGGACTAACACAGGCACCATTGTCAATATTTTGCTTTACAGAGGAAATTCTGGTGATAGTGTTTCAAGTTGATCCCATAATCCCAAGCTGTCCAGTTAAAACGGTGAAGAAATCTGAGAGTGAAGCACATTGTCCGGGTGCTTGGAGTGTTTGTTGGTACAGGGAATCAGGTGCTGACTGCAGAGATTAAGATCAGTCCTCGCGTAAAAGGATATATCTGGATATTGATTCCAACTATATATATAAATCGTAGACCTGTTTCAAGAATAGGAGGATTCAAAATACTCGCTTGGATTGTGCTGCACTGATTTTCAGATAATGACATCTTTCTTTTTTCCCTTTTACTTTTAAATTACAGTACTTCTTGACCTCAGGAATGAAATTTCTTGGACTTGTAAATTGAATGATTTGGATTTAATACCCTTTTTAGCATCAGTTAGGATTGATTTTACAAGGATTTTGTGATTGAGTCTTTACTTAGTGAGTTTTCTTGCAATAACAGGAACAAATAACTGAAGCCATTATTGTTCTGTTCATTGTTAACTTGGAACAATTTCCATGATTCTTTGAAACAAGGGCCAGAATCTGCTTCAAGCTAAGAATTCAATTCTATAAGAGCAGCATTGTTCTGATGTCGACTTTAGTTTTGTCTCATTTTGCTGTTAGCAAGCGATAAACTCAGCTAATTAAGTCGATTTTATTATTCTTAGTCAATAACTCTTTATTGGTTTTACACCATAGAGCAAACAGTTTTATCAGAGAAAACAAATTTCATAAGAGCCTAAAGACTTCTCATTTCGTCTTGTGTAAATTTGTCTATCCTTAAACAATTTGTGCTTGGATAGATGATAAAATGCTATGTACACATTTTTCATTGATTTTGGGGAGTAAAAAGTGACATTGTTCAGTGCGGTGCATCTGTTTGATGTCCTGGAATTATGGGTAAACCTTTTGAAGAATTTGGGTCCAAGTAAAAAATAAAGTCGTTCTGCTGATCGGCAACTGGAATTTATAAATCTACAAAACAGGACTGCTGTGGCTAAAGAATTAAGTGACAATTGGAAAACTGGATCTTCTATAGATGTGATGTGTGATAAAGACAGAGCAAAGTGTGTACTGTTGTAAAGTTTTGGGAGTTTATTGTCTACACTTGATCCTCTTTGTGTTCATTGTTTGTTGTGAATGAAAAGAATGTGGCATTATAGGATGTACCGAGAAAAAAGACTGAACCGATCCTCCAAATAGTGAGTGATATCTGTCACAGCTGTCAGTTGATTTGTTCAAAAATTCCCAGAAATTCTCTTTACACTTAAATTTACAGTCACTTTAATTTACAGCCAGTTCTCTGCATAAGGTTTACAGCCAGTACTGTCAGATATTCTCTAATATAATTACCAGTATTGTTTGTTACCTTAATTAGTTATGTCTATACCAATATATAGACCTTATTGTCAGGAATTTCTTAAATTCATCATCTTTTCTGTGAAAATAAATATCTTAAAATCTAATCTTAGTACATGTATTTTCCTGTCATATTTCCTGAGTCTACATTACTAAAAAAATCAAAAACTTGATACTCTTACAAGACAGGAATTATATTACCATTTATCTCGGATTCAAATCTGTCATCTTGTAAATGTTACCCATAAACTACAACTAGACAAAAGTTAAATGTATTTTGTGTGAAAGTGATAGATGTTAATCAAGATCAAAAATGAATGTTTGATGACCATGACTTTCTAATCATTTATTTTTCACATTCACAATCTAATTATTTTTCTATATCAAACATAATTATCATAATTTGGTTTAAAGAGCTCATCATTTAGTTCTATATACATGTATCCCCTTGATACTAGTATTTGACTGAAATTTTAATTTTATTTGAATTTGTTTCATAAATCATGTCCCTCCCTTACATTTTTGACATATTTTTCATTTATAGATTTGAGGACATCCTACCCTGTATTTTATTTGTAGTTTTGAGGAAACCCTTTGCTTTCATTTTTGACTTATTTTATATCTGTAGGTTTGCATCATTACATCCCTGTTGAACTTCACAAGATTGTCTTATATCCTGCTAATGACATTTTTGGCTTTTTTTTGTAGCTTTGAGGACATCACGTCTCTGTCGGACTCCACGAGTTTGTCGGAGATTTCCCTGGACGGGAACCCGATCACCCAGGAACAGTATTACAAGCAGATCGTGCTGCGTCACATGCAGCAGCTAAAACAGCTGGACATGAAGCGAGTCACGGTAAGCAGGTCAAAGGTCACCCAACAAATGGTCCAGGAGTTCTCTCCCTTTTACTAGAATTAGGTACTCAGTTATTTATATATGTATACTAGTATATAAGAGGTTATATATGATCCTTTAGCATAGGTCTCTAAATACTCTCCCTTTTATTGGAATGAATTACTGAGTTAAGAGTGTATGTGATATATAGGTCTATGTTAGAACCCTAATTTACATGTATTGCTAATTAATCACTGATTTAAATTTCTGTCTGAACTTTAGATCTATAATCGAAACATGATTAGTGGAATAGTTACTGAATTAATATGCATTAATGTGTTCTATAAGTCTTACTTAGGAATTGCTAGTATTACTCTGTCAGTCTACATGGTCATCAATAGTATATCAACTAGTCATACTGTGTACCCCTGACCTTACTCAGGACCAACCTGTGTCACAGGGTGGATGTGTTTAAGGGCTCTAGAAGTAGGCTGTAGTCTTGGAAAATTTTACTGTGTAGGCATTTTGACCAGCTCCTATGGGATGTATATAGATTTGATGGCAAACATTTCTAAGGGAACTGTAGAATAGGAATTACAGAGTTTAATTATAGAATAGGAATTATAGAGTTTTAATTTTCCAATCATGGACCCACTGGGGGCATACCATAATAAGTATTATAGAAGAGCTTGCTCACTGTGTTTCAGCACCAGATTAACACCCAGATTCTGCCTAAGATCATGGCCTCCAAGCCTAGCGATGCGACAGCGCGCAGACTTGTTGCGCAACGCCCTCTGTCCTCTAGTCACTCCAGCCTCCTACAGCTAAAGGGGCGTGTCCTCAATCTGAATGTCCTGGTACCATTTGTGCGTGATCGCTTTATTCTGATCTTTCTGCCTGTCACCGAGCATTCACTGCCTCAGTACAAATACTAACTGAAGCAGATAGCCCTAACTCTTATTATATCTTAAGGCAGGAGAGTATGCTTTTAAATTTCAGGGAAGCAAGAACATTGTAATGTTAGACATTGAGTGTTAAGAGTCGAATTATCAATGGAAACCTGGATAACATTCCTCTTATACAGTAGCTAAATATACCCACTTGGAATTGAAACAGGCAGGGGAAGGAGAGACAAAGAGGGCATCTCAAGATGAATTATTTAGATTTGATGTAACTGGTCATAATGTTGGGAGAACCTGAATATTTAAGCCATTTTAAAATTCAGCTGGTCCATAATTGTTGTCCCTCTCTCAGGTATTTTTTGAATTTTTGATTAATAAGAATTGTTTGTCTTTACCAATAAGAATAAGTTTATTGGAGGCAAGGGATGGAGTAGTTCCCAGTACATGTATTTGTCATGTCGTGATGAGCAATTTATCAAGGGAGAATGAGTTAGATGGGGAATTTTGATATTTGTAAGATTACTAAACCTTACTTTTCCTTAGTGAATTACTGTACTTTGATTAGATGTGAAATGAAATGTTATGTATATATTTTGAATTTACTTGTTTGAGTGCCTGTAAATCTATCTTCCACTAATTTCACATTTCACCACAGTGCCAACCATGAACATTGTCTCAATTCTCACTGCCTCTGAATATAGCTATATATATATAGCCCCTATCTTAGCTTATTAAAAAAAATATATGCATTGATTTTGCAACCTAAATGCAGATGATTAATTTGTCTAGCGGATTTTAAAGTTACAAGAGAATGACATGTTTGAAAGGAGATCTAAGGCTTTCTCCATTTACATGAATTTGAGAAGCCTTGACATGTGTACACAGAATTAGGCAACCTGGAGACTGTGATTTACATAATCATTGATCAGCCGATTTATACGAACATTTTGTATGGAGCTGTCAGTAGATTAGCATTACATCATCATGAGAGGAGAAGACTTCGGTCTTAATCTGGGGGTTATTTCTGTCTGCAGGAGGAGGAGCGAAGGATCGCCTTGGTGATGGCTCGGAAAGAAGAGGAAAAAAAGAGGGAGTCCAACAGGACCAACATCATGAAGGTTAGAAATGACCTGCTTCTGTTCCTGTCATCTGTTGTCTGTTTATGTCATTTTGTAATTACACAGAGCTAGTCCCCTCTGTATGCTCCTGAAGTGTATTTTACACTGAGGAGGAACGATTGAATGCATGCATTAGTACTGTTGCTACTCATTCTATGGTCGCATAATCTTTTACAAATCTTTTTTTTTTTTCTCTGTATATTGTGAAATTTTTAGATTTTTTAAAATTTTCATTGAATTTAAAGTTTGATTGAAAACTTGTTGATGTATGCTGAGTTATCTTTCTTTGCTTGTAATCCTGTAAAATTTGTCATTGTTTTATGTGTAGTGTGTCATTGACAAAAACGCTGAACTGTACGGTTTGTTTATATTTCCCCTCAGATGGTACAGACACCTGAGCGCCCGCCACCAGGGGTATCTATATTTAGACACGTTTCTGTAGCCTCTCCTCTCCTCTGACATGATTAGCTTAGACCAACTCCGCCTCCTCGTGCTAACCAATCAAGCTTCAGTTTACAACATATTAATAGAATGTAATAAAGCAAAAAAAATATAATAAATAACGGAAGCATGGTGCGGACGCTTTGTGTATTTATGTAATAGCCTAATTTAAATTAAGCAAGAATTGTCTGTTTTAAAATTCAGATAATTATAAACAAATGTTTAGCATGAAATTTACTGATTTTATAAAACTTAAACTAATTTAACCAATTAAATGAGAATTAGTTTTTATAGTGACTTGTAGATTTGATGCATTTATTCAACTTTTTATTGATTACATACTGGTACATAATCTCAGCATCTAGACTTTTTTTTTTAAATTGTATACAATTGTCATTTTCATTTTAAAGATAAAAATGAATTTGTTAGACTAAAAGAGTTTTCCTTTACATGGACTTACAGGCTTTGCATTGTCGTTCATTTGGTGGCCTTTTGTCCTGAATTTTGTTTTTATTGACTTTGTGATGGTGAAGGTGTGCACATGCAATGTAAACAAAATAAACAATCAATTATCAGTCTAATGTACTATAATGCTGATGTAATTAGTGTAATACAAATATATGCAAATGATTCAAACTTATTTCCATCAATTTCATTTTCAGGTATGTCTTTCTAAAACTAAATAAGCATGTAGGCTCAACATTCTATGTGAAATCAATCAGTTAACATATTAATTGTTTACCAACTTTGGAGTTTTACCTATTACACATAGTACGTAGTTAGATACAATCTGATGACTTATTGGTGAAATGTGAACCTACTTCATGGATTAATGTATAGACCTATACTGTGAAAACAACATATTTCTAATGAACTTGTGAAGTCTCAACCCTGGATCTGATATTATATTACATTGTAACAGCAAGTTTTCTACATATCCACTAATATTGTGTTGATGTCTGTTTGATTTGTTTTGACTTCGTCCTCTGATTGGTTCTCTGTTGAGTGTGGGTTTGTTATTGCATAGAAATCTGTGAATTTTGATTGAAATAGAAATTTCTCTTTTTGTCTTAATCTGAGAAAATTCATTATGTGATTGGTGTACTAAACTGTTGAGAGTTTTATTCCTACTACTGAGTTGTTTGTTTCTGTACTGATCGGTGACCGTGTACAGTACTTAATCCTTGGATCCAGAGTCCTGATCAATTGACTGATGTTTCTTATAAGCAGGAAAAGAAGCGACTTGCCATCAACAACGCCAAGCGACAATGGGAGGTCAATCAGGGATCGATGATCAGTCGGACGGGGAAACTGGTCAAGATGCCCGAACTCTACGCCAACCACGTGGGCTCGGTGGCAAACTCTGACATCATCTCACCGTCCAATGAGGACAGCCTGGAGGTGGAGTCCATACAAAGGTAGGCAGAAATCTTACCTGTTGTAGGTGTATTAATCTGTACAAAGGTAAGTGGAAATCTTACCTGTCAGAGGTGTTAGAATTGATACAAAGGTAGGCAGGAATCTTACCTGTCACAGGTGTTAGAATCCATACAAAGGTAGATGGGAATCTTACCTGTCTCAGGTGTTAGAATTCATACAAAGGTAGGTAGAAATCTTACCTGTTACAGGTGTTAGAATCCATACAAAGGTAGGCGGGAATCTTACCTATCACAGGTGTTAGAATTCATACAAAGGTAGGCAGAAATCTTACCTGTCGTAGGTGTATTAATCTGTACATAGCTAGGAAGAAATCTTACCTGATTGTCAAATGTATTGGTAAAGCTGAAAAAGTCTGATGACTCTAGTTCTGGTACTAGAGCTCTTTAAGGCCTATCTGTTGACTTATTAAACAGGAGGTAACTATCTGATGAAAGAAGACATTATAAACAAAGAATTAACATATTTGTATATGATGAGTGTACTCGGTGATGTGGCGTGTGTTACAGTGAGTCCAAGCAGAGTAGCCGACACGGTTCACGCCCCAGCAGTGCTCAGAGCGCCCTCGATGATTCCAGACCCCGCACAGCCAACAAAATACAGCAATTCAAGTCCGAGTCCCAGAAACCCGGCCAGCTCAAGGAAACTGTCATATTTGGGTGAGATAGCATTTAAACTGTTTACATATATATTTTTTGTTGGCGTGGGGGGGGGGGAGGAAGGGAGGGAAACGTGAATCTTGATGTTACCTCTGTGTATTGATAATGTCACCAAGCTATTTCAAGTGACATCATGTATCTAAAGAAAAAGCTAAAACAGCCAGCAAGGTAGAGGGTTCCTGGTGGTGTTGTTTCTACATTGACTTCTCACCCAGACCAGACCCTTGAGTGATGCTTCAGCTGCATTTAACTTAGTGAGGTTTATGTAGGAGTGAGAGAATTTTATCTTCTAGGAGTTGTGTTCCCTAACAGAGAAATGAAGTACCTTAATTTTTATTTAACCAAGAAAATATATTTAGTGTGAACAGGTCTGTGTGATTAGCTGTCATGTCCTTGATAAGACTTGTATTTTATCAGGAAATAAAAGGGACAGAAGACAAAGCAAATAAATGGTCTGAATATAAAATTAGGGGAGATTTATTTATCTTTGTCAATCTGTAGCCAGACATTATTCCATGGCCCAACTCTTTTCTGCCTAAATCCAATAATAAAACAGTATGTCTGTGTACTTTGTGATGAGCTGGATTATCCGCGAGGCAATCAGCCTCAATAATTAATGGCAGTAAACAATGGATGTCTCCAGTCGGATGCTTCCTTGAACTGTAGTCAGGCTTTACGTTGAGTCGTAGTGTTCAGTGCATCATCAAGGGCGCACGGCCCTGCATCTAACAGAGTCCTACGGTCAGGCTACAGAGAAGTCAGGGCTTCACAGGGAGTCAGGGTATGGAGATAGCCAGGGGATGTAGGGCCAGAGACAGGAGGGGTAGGAAATCCCTCTTGATGTGTATTTACCTGAAGACCAGGTGATCATCACTGATTAACCTACTGAACACCTGTCTTTGATTACATATTGTGTATCTGATTTTATTGATTTTATCAGCTGAAGTGCACAGAAGCTCTCTTTTTGCAGTATTGTCTTTCATCATCAGAGAGTTTTTAGCGCATCACTGAGCTCTTCGGGTTTATGTTTGTAGGAACCAGGGGCAGTATGCCAGTGACCTCAATAACCTGGCCGACCTTGAGGGGGACAGCCTGACCATGTACGGGCCCCAGTCCCTGGAGGCGCTGGACCGGAACTGGGGGGTACAGGCCGCGGGGGCGGTCACCCATGTCTTGTTCAAGTTCATCGACTTTGACGAGATCGCTAAACACTTGCACAAAATCAGGACTCGCTTCCCTGGGGTACAGGTAAGAGCTAGTTTATTTACAGTAAAGGTCTTATGAGTTAGTCAGTGAGTAAAGGCAAGACCTATTGAACTAGGCATTGACTTGCAAGTCTTTATTTACTGAAAACATTTTATATAGAGTAATGAAGCATCTGCTTGTTGGTGATTGAGTGTGCAGTCTCAGATAAAGAACAGTCATACAGGGATTCTGGCTTGATCCACTCAAAGGTCTACCGCTGAGCTGCATGTTCCTTTTTCTCAAATGCATTTGAATTTTGTGTGTAAATGTAAGAGGAGTTGGTTCAATAGGTTACATTGAATTAGATTGACAAGACAGGGAGTTTGTATGTGATTAAGGAGGAACTGCCTGACTCCTCTCTGTTGTAGCTATGTCAGCTCTCCATCTGGTTTCTAACTCTCAAATCTGGAACTGACAGCCATAGAATGCACTTGTTTTAATACCATGATGACATCATGACTAGGGATAAACATTTTTGAGCACTTTTAAATATTCTTTGATTAAAAATATTTACACTCAATAATACTCTGGAATAATTCTGATAGTCTCCTACTGATTATACTTGACGTACAATTCAAACATTGCATATATTCAATGCTCATGTTATATTTTATATTCTTTAGTGTGGGACTTAGAAAATCCATGTTGGAATTATTTGGGTGATTAATTATATTTCCATAATGGTTCTTTTCTGTCACATTAATGACTTGATTAACTCCTACGAAATAATTGTCCATACACTACTGAACATCACTTCATTGAACATATATCTAGATCATTATCACTGATTCTAAAGATCCGTAAATATTTCACCTGGAGCTAATTATAGGTAACTCGAATTAATCAGGGGCTGAATCCTTTAATTCTCAATGAAAGTTAGGCAGTTAATGTTGATTGGAATCGAGTCTTCACACCCTGGTTTGTTCCTGCTACTTAACTCACTGGTAAATCCCCACCAATAATCCATGCAGGCTTTAAGGCTTAATCCTTTAATTCTTCGAGATTTGCCTCGGTCTTATTCTCCTCATATACGACTGTCCCGAGTTGGATTACAACGGAACTCTGCCTTATATTCCCAGGGTTCATATTACGATCCCCAACAGTTGATTTGATTACTTTAAATCACAACAACTGATTCTGTCAATGAGGGATCCAGACAGTACCTCTATGTGGTGAAATAAATTTGTCTGGGTTTTTTTGCGATGGATTCAGCAATGACCATGTGTTTGGATTACAGTGTTTTATCCGGCGGATTTGAACAGTTTCTCTGCTGTTGGTTAGTATATATCCACTGCTTGAGTTTGATGTAATGAATTACGGGGAATTCTTATCTGAAGATCATTCTGTGTATATCTACAGATTGTGAATGCTTGATTACAGTTCCCAATTAGAGGTTTGTGGTTGTAACATGTCGTGTGTTTACGGACCGGTAAAGACCCTGGTATCAAAATAGTTCTTGTGCCCAGTGGTCGGGGGATAGTTTTATATTTGAGTTGGAGTGATATAATTCTGACTCTAGGTGATGTTCTGTCAGTGTTTGGAGTGTTATGTTTTTTTTCTGTTATTCTTAATATTCTGTTTTGAACAAAGGTATAACATTGCCCTGATTCTTTGTGTTTGATATCTATCTATTCCAGAGAATTTAAAGATATCATATTGATGTTGATTCTTTTTGTAGCATTGGAAGACAGTTGGTAATTTAATGGCAGTGGGGTTGAAGTTGTTAGCTTGAATGTTCAATTCATGATATTAAATGTCGCTGCCTGAAAATTAAGTGAGTTTAATTAAGCGTGTGGGCGTCAAAACAAAATTTGCTGGATGAATGCTTGGATGTTTGAAGAAAACAAATAAGTTGTTGTACATCAAGGTTATTAAAGATTGGGATTAAAGTTTCATGTAAGACCCCTGGTTCTTGCAGTACACAAATTGATCAATCAAAAGTCTTTATTCACTTTGCTTATTTAATATTAACTGTAGGCTGAGCTGTTAATTTTGTGACGATAATAATTTTCATGAAGATAATAATTCCTTGTTTTTAATTAGGAATCTACATTATTCTTATTATTGTAGATAAACTGAGCTTTTATGAGGATATTAATTTCTGTGTTTAATTAGGAATCTATATTATTTCTTGTTATTGTAGACCATCACGTTCAGCTCTACCAACATCCGCTCGCTGGTTCAGATTAACGCGCTCTCTGGTGTACGGAGACTGGATAATCTTAACATTGACCTGGACGGCAATCCGATCACCAAGTTTACCCTGTGGCGCATGTACATCATCTTCAGACTGGCGCACTTCGCTCTGAAGAAAATCAACGATGTCGAGGTACAAACAATTCATTTGTGTGTACTGTACAATCCTTATTTTAAGGGAGTACTTCAATTTCGCAATTGCGTCATTTTGTAACAAGTCGCGCAAAATAATATTGCGTACACCTTACTTTTTTTATAATTTCATATAGATAAAAACTGTCTGAAAATATAAGCGAGATTTTAAAAATTTGCAAGGGTGTTTCTCGCGATTTTACGAGAATGTTAGTCCCTAAGATTCAATGAGGAATCTACAGTAATCGGTGAGCTTTCTAGGTCCATGGGCCTCATGTTTCACTGATGCAATAATATTATGTGAATCACATACCTCCTGTGGGACATATCTATGCTGTCAGAGTTTATACACACTCAGAGATTTAAAGTAGGAATTTGATTGTCATATTAAATCCAAAAGGAAAACAAAAACTGACAGGCTTGACATTTCGGAAATGATCGTCTGTTGTGAAATTTTGGGGCCTGAAGATAATGGCATAAATAAGTAGATGGTGAAGGGAAAATGTTTTTTCAGTTCTGCTTGACTAATGTTTTGCCAACTGTTCTTAATCCAATTGCAAGTTTGACTTTTTCTCTTTTAGATATCAGCGGCAGATATTGTTAATGCAGAAAAGTTATTTGGACCAGTGTCTCACATTACAACTTCGCAGCTCCCCCAGTCACGGCTGCTGTCACTCATTGGCGAGACCAGGTAATTATGACATTATGGCTATAGAACAGGTGTCATGATTGTGACATCACACTTAAAAACTGATGTCATATGATTGTGACATCATGCCCACACAACAGGTGTCATATCATGTGACATCACACCCACACAACAGGTGTTATGTGACATCAGGCCCACACAACAGGTGTCACATCATGTGACATCATGCCCACACAACAGGTGTCATATCATGTGACATCTCACTGAAACAACAAGTGTCTTATCATATTGTGGCATCACACCAATACAACAGGTGTCATAATATAATATTGTGGCAGCACACTAATACATCTGGTATATGAATGTGAAACACACCAATACAGCATGTGTCATGTCATGTGATATTGCACCAATAATACAGGTGTCATACATTCTTACAGCATATGTCATATTATAAATTGTGACAGCACACAAAACAGGTGTCATACCATGTGCCATCTTCTCTTCCACAATCACACACAGGATTTATAAATTGTGACATAATTTCTGATAAAAGTGTGAATTATCTACTTTTAATAAAACCACATACAAATCTATTTGGTTTATCCATTATGCACCATCATCTGTATATTACCTGTGGTAATACGCTCATCAAATATTCCATTCCTTTTCTGTTTGTAAGAAAATAGCTTGTGTATATAATACATAGAGTCGGCATTAAAGCAAGGACCAAACTTATAGCATTATACAAGACATGCACTACCAGTAGACTCAGATTACCATTATACTTAATTGAAGGTTAACTTATACATGTGCTATAGACAAAAATACTCAAGCATATTTTAATTCTAGATGCTAAAGTTGTGGTCGTGTTTGAAATTTTATCCAAGATTTGATTGGTTGTTGAACAAGATTGTCAGGGCTACTGTTGGTATCACAGTTTGTGTTAGGATGAACTTTGAACTGTGACATATGACATCTGCTGAACAGAAAGTGGTACACATAGGAACACCTCTCAAACCTTCAGGGTGGTTAAAGTCGGCACTTCTTGAAACAGAAATCCAATTGTATAGTTGTAAAGAGACTTTGAAAACCGGTACCGGTAGCTTATGAATACATTGTATCATTGTACCAGGTTTTACAAGAACTTCTTGGAGAACTTTTCTGCTTTTATTGTGTCATTTTCAAGAAATCTTTTAAGCACCTTGTCATGATACTAAAACTGGTATTTCATTTGCTTATCTAAAAAATATAGGAGTTACATGAAGACAATTTTGATTCCTCTGCTGAAAGCTTAAGATATAAAAATCAATTGAGTATTGATTAAAAAAAGAAAGTTTTTTTGGTAATAAGGTTTTCTGTATCAGACTTTGGCAGCTGAGATAGATTGCATTGTTTGCCCTGAGCTTCGTGTTATTTTCTGACTGGGTGGTTCATGCTGGGCATTAATCAGGGAAAAGAGCATTCTGGGACATCTATCACAGATAGGGAGCATTTTGTAAGCCCCAGTAGTCTCTAATGTATACCCTGCGTCTCATGCACACAAAAAGACCCGATTATCACCGTAACACCTTCTTATCAGAAAAGAAAAGTCGAGCAGAAAATGTGTAATTACATGGGAAAATTAATGAGCTCTTGTGCTGCTGTCAAGTTGAATTTTTTTATATAAGGTTTAACAATAACAAAACATTTAATTTCAATGTGTGTTTTACCCAGTTGATCACAAAGCACAACGATATTTTAATGAATTGGATTATAAGTATCCAAATTTCTGGTCCACTTTGTGAAGTCATGTGATATCATTAAAAAACTGGAAAAATACATTTGTAGTGCTAAATGTTCTTGTACAATCCGAGGAATAACAATGGGTTTTTTTCCATTAAGACACGGTTTGTCTGACAATGTTTATCCAGAGTGCAATAAGTCTACACACACTTTAATTACCAAAGTGCCAAGCAATTGAAATTTTTAAATACCCTATGAACAAACTGTAGATACTTATATGCAAAAGCGATCAGCAACTGTGTAAGAAGGCGGTTTGTTGGGCAATTGTTCTGATCTAATGGAATCCCGTGGCCAATCTAATGGAATCCCGTGGCCGAGTGTAGAGTCATCCTGGGACCCTTTGATTGGTAATCCCACGGACCGCAGATAACCACGTCGATTACGAGTTATCACGACAGAACGCTGGGTATGATAACATTGAGATCGGAGATAGATAGCATTTCAGCAGAGCTCGTCTCTGTGTTACCGGGCCGATCTGTCACTTGTGTTCTGTGTAACACGGGGGTCTACCCTAGACACTAGACCACAATCTACTGACACTGCAGGCTTCTACAGAACCGAACCAGCGTTTGTTTGTTGGAATTCGGAGTTCTTTGAACAATTCAACACCTAAACAATGGAGAATGGATAGGCTGGATGCAGCTCCTTTTGTTGGAGGACTTGGTGTTTTGTGTAGAATTTTGGCTTTGCCATATACTTTGATGGCCTACTCTGACTTGTGTTTTTCTGTTCTAAAGAATGGATTTTGTTCTAAGTTGATTTTTAAAAAAGTGATCCGTTACTTCTCAGCAAGAATATAAATCAGACTTGTGTTCTGTGTGGGATGAGAGTGATTGTGTGAACTTCTCACTCTAAGAAAAGGATTTGTAAGATTCACAATGAAATTTGTTAAATCAGAAGATTATGTTGTGATTGGATTGAGCAGATATTTACCCCGATGTCGGCAGGCAAAGAAAGAATGCGTCCATCTGATGATTTGATGTTCATCAAGATGAATGTGGGGTTCCTTCCCAAGCGAAGCTCTCCCCCAGAGGAGGTAGTGAGTCACAAGAAAATGGGGTCGCCCCTTGCCAACATTGCCGCCATCAGCAGCACCAAGATGGAGATCAAAGCCAAACCAAGGCTGCGGAGGAGCTGGTCGGTGACCCCCACCCTGGGTCACTCCTCCCCCACCCTCAGGAGTACGATCTGTAGTGGGTACAGCTTCGGGCGGCCAAAACTCAGTCGAAACGTGTGGGGGCATTCCCCCGAGCCGACCCAGTTACAGAACTTTGAGTCTCTGGCTGAGATGAAGGTCTCATTGAAGCTCATAGAGGTCCACACACAGCAACAAGCTCCTCCAGTTGAGAGGACCGAAAAACCTCGGGTGTAAGTTAGAAGGGGAACCTGTTGTCTCTGGGGAATTCTTTTCTCCTTGTTAAGATAAAATTATCTGAACATCAAGATCTGTTTAATTATTTTAAAATTTTGTGAAAATGACATCATTTGAGTCAAATGCAGCAAGGAAATTTGGACAGCATTGTTGAAAGTTATAGAAACAATTAATATTTGCTTATTAATAATAAATAGAGATAATCACATTATAAGAAAAATAATTTTGCAAAAAAAGAAAAAAAAAATTTTTCAATGTGATAACAACAGAGTGTGACACCTTGGTTCTATTGTATCATTTCTCAGACAATACACGGCAGGGTCTGTCAGGGCTTTAAACTGTTTAAATGGCCCTGATATTGCTCTAAGCTTACACGTCTGTTTGGTGTACATCAGATAGTGACTCTGGAGAAATAAATGGGCAGGCCTGTGTGTATATAACAATTAATGTTTTATCTAAACATAATGAACTTAATTTGCAAATCCATGAAACACAATTTAATTAAACAATTTTATTGAAAATGTGCAAGAGTTTAGTCGTGATGAAATATAGTAGGATATTTAAAAACAAGAGTTTTACCAGTTTAATTGACTTGTTATCTCTAGAATTAATATTAATTTATAATTATTCTTTAATTCAAGAAATTCAATTCATTAATTTTCTGCTCTTTAAATACACTTAGATGTTCTGACCTAAATAGCTAATGATCAGAAAATCCATTTATTATGATTTAGGTTTAACATAAAAGCATTGTAAATAATTTTTGTGTTAAAGCACTAGATAATCTTAGTGATAGGAAGACTTGGATCAATTGTACCCGTTTGTCACCCTGGTTATGGGTGAGGTCCACAGCTTAAGGTCGTCTTTGATTACACACATTCCTTTCTCATTGTTTTGTTGTCAGCTAAGTGACATATACCCAGGACTTGATGATTGTACAATTTTAAAATGTTCACAATGAATGCTTGTTTTCATTTCACATTTCAAAACAATTACATAATCCAAAGTAAAAAAAAATACACTTTAAGGTTAACCTCTTCTCCTTAGATCACATGACTGGTTCCCAGGCCTAGTTATCTCCCTTAAGCTTGTAGACTCTTGCTGTGATAAGTATAAGCTGAGTTGTTTCCTTTTTTGTCTTTCGAGATCAGTTGTATTTCTAGGCATTGCCTGACTTTGAATATTAAGATCAATTACCCGGGGTTGCCTACTTTAAGTACCCTTTGTTGAAATTCTCTATGCACATTCTTCAGGTTGCCCTCTGTTTTGTTTTGTCATATTTTTCGATTCAATATTATTTGGTATTAATTAGTTTGCAAGCAAGATGTATATGAGTACACTATATACATTCTCTCTCTCTCTCTCTCTCTCTCTCTCTCTCTCTCTCTCTCTCTCTTGTGAAAATTGACTCCTGCCTTTAATTGGGTTTCAGTGAGTTTTTATCAAATTGCCCTAAAAGTGAATTTAGTGAAATATCAGAACTTTGTTTCCATACAATTTGGTTGTTGGTGTCTCTATACAACCAGAAAGTTTATGAAAATTGGGATGTTGTCACAGAAAATGTTCTAATAATATCTTAAACCTTGATTTCTTTAACCTATCAGCATAGTTTATCTGGATTTTTTGCAGAGTGATTTTTTTTCAGTTTCATTTTCAGTACAAAAATCGCTGGAGAAAATGTTAACCAAAAATATTCTTAATATTTAAAATTTGATTCATTAATTGAATTCAAAAATTATAGTAAAGGAAAATATCAAAGATTACATTCACTCACTTTTGAACTGAGACCAAAAAAAATCAGTTACTAGCTGTTGAGATGTGTGACTTTTACTCTAGTTGATACTTGTATGACTTTTTCATTTAGTAAGGTTGAATTATGACTTTTTTTTAATCATGACATTTTTTACTGTTATACAGGAGGAAGCAGCTCCTGGCAATGAGTGAGGACAAGTCAAAGAAAATTCTGGAGGGAAAACTTGACAAATCTCAGGGCGAGTTTGTGGGGCGATCCGGGCTCACCTACCAAACCAAGGAATCGGTGGCCTCAAAGTCACAGGTATGTTGATTGCAGGGTCAGGTAACAAACAATGCCTGTTTTTGTGTTATCCTTATTATTCCCTTGCACAACTTGTTACAAAGGATAGATGGCATTGCTGACTGTGTGTTAATTTATAGTTAGTGTGTTAGTGAACAAAGGTTTGTGGCAATCCCAAATAAGGAAATCTAAAATAAAGTTGATATTACTGAGGTGTACATGGAAGACTCTCTGGACCAGTCACAAAGCATCAAATTACAGATTATTTGATTAAAATTAACTATTTCAGCCTGTTTGTTCAGTACGCTTTTCATATGTCTCTTAATGATTATGTCAGATATTATGACATCTACAAATTAATTATTTCTGTTTGCAGGATTCTTCTAACAAGAGACAATTTGCCAAGACCTACATTAGTGAAATAACAAAAGAAACAGTTTTCACAGACAAAAAGCGAAATGAGTTTCTAAAACAATGGCCGTTAATTTTCCATGAAATGGTGTACAGTGCTGTGACAGATATGTCCGATATGCAGGGCTACATGAAGAAATGTCTAGAGGAGTTGGAGAAAAGTTAGTGCTCTCCCAGACATAGTGTCATTATGCAATCACGCAGAAGGAATTCACTAGCCGTGGAACTCGGGAAAATCTGTGTTTGAATTCTCAGGATTGAGATGATGAGATACTGTGTGTTAAATGTTCAGGGATGGAGTAACCCTTAGAGCCCTAGTTCTGGGTCACAGATTCTGGAGGATCAAAGCTTTAGGAAGCAGCCATGTCAGAGGTAGACTTTCTGTTAGGAAAGACCTTGATAGAAGCTGTGTTTGTGAACAGTGGGCGGTGTTTGGAAGCAGGCTCAATGCATTTGGTGTTTTTCTTAGGACACATTTCTTCTTGTGTCCAGAGTTATGGAGGAAAAGTGAATTGGAAACCTGACTTTTTACTTAGTGCCATGCATAACATGCATCTCGACTTTATCAGTATCAACAATTTATGTCAGCCAGATTTGGAAGCCACGTCTTTCATGCTCAGAATGTCAATATTGTTTGGTTCCCACCTTCAACGTCTGTTGCTGTGGTGCAGCGTGGCGCAGCAGATGCTATTTAATGGGACCACTTTACTTTCCAGTCTGACCTGTTCTACATGTAGTATTATACCCTCCGTCTCTCTCACCGGGGCTCCACCATAACCTGTCCTATACAGCAAAGACTGGGTGTCCTCATAGCCACAACTGTTAAAATGTCTTGTGCCAACAAATATAATATTTATAGAGATGTTTGATCAGCAACCATGAAAATAGATGTTGCTTTAATTACATATATTAATTACTAGGGTTAATGAGGTGTGTAAGAATGAATTTTGTGGGATTTTGAATGTATTGTAAGTGTGTGGGTTGGTGTATGAAATGGCTTTGGTGGGAGTTGTTAGCTGGAATCAACAGAAGCCAATTGTTCATGTGAAGAGAGGTAACTCTTAACGAAAATTGCTGCAGACTTTCACATTCTACAATGTTCAACAAATTACATGTACACTTTACATGCAACAACATTTCATTACACAGTGTTGTGAAAAATACATGTAGTTACACAGAAGTTCAATGTATTTAGTACACATAATTACATAAAGTTACTCAGAATTACATGTATTTACTCAGGAGTAATTAAATATAATTACACAGAATTATATGTAGTCACTCAGGAGTTAAATGTAATTACATGTTGTTACACATAATTACATGTAGTTACACAACATACATAAAATACATGTAGTTTTACAGAAGTTATATACATGTATATATAGGTATGCATGATAACAAATTTACAAAGAAAGTCCTTGTAATAACACAAAAATTGCATATTTTACATTAAAATACAATTATTATATGTAATTTCAGTCATTACATGTATCAAACTATATATGACATGCAAATTACATAGATAGTGATTGGAGTTATGTTTTTCATGACAGAATATTGTAAATTATTAACATTGATTAAGTAGAAAAATAAGATTTTTAGTTAAGGGTAACTATATTGTAACCTTTGATTATTATATGAATTAAGTCGACCAAAAAGAACTACCATTTATTAATTTCTTGGGCACTGCTGCATTTTAGCAAATTATGCTTCCTGCCTGATGTACATGAATATATTGCAGAAGTTTCAGTCAGAAAGACTAAACTTTTAAGCAGTTTTTTTCTTACATAACACATATAAGGCTGCCCAAAGTTAATTCTACATTTAGCCTCACGTTCAAAATAACTAACCTACGAGGGAGGGTGATAAATAAAAACAAAATTTTCAAACAAGTTTTTTTTCATTCATTTACATTTAAATACAAATCCTGTGAGTATTCAAGCTACATGTATACTAACTGTTTAATGACCTTTCCTGTCAGGTACAAAGACAATTCCATTAAGTATTCAATAAGTAATCCATTATGTGCCCTAAACATTTTGTATTTCTACAGATTGTAGTTTTTTAGTTGCAAAAAGTTAAATCAATCTGGAAAAGATAAAATTTTAAACAAGGGTTTGGTTTTTTGAAACGACGATTTCTCTTAAACCTACATGCATGGGTAACGTTTAAACATAGAATTAACTTTGCACAGCCTAAGATACAGATCAGAAGAGGAAGTGTTGTGGTTATGGTCCTCCGTTGAATGAGTTACTATTACATGTACTGTTCACAGAAATTAGAGTTAAAACAATTAAAAACAGGTTTGCACTGGCATATGTGTCAATAGCAGTAAACATTTTATTAGATTTCATATCCAAACTGTTCTGAATTGGCAAAGTATTTAAATCAATCCATAAATCAGTCTGCATTAATTGTCTGTGCTCTGAGCTCAACATGATGTTATTTTCTCTGCACATCTGTATGCAAGCAAGGATATGTGTGTATGAATGTTATTTATTATTAAAGGGACGTTACCCTTGTAAAATAAATTTGAGAAAAACATCAGCTGTGTTGTTGTTGAGGGACAATGAAGTCATACATGTAATGACCTTGACACTGCTGAAGGTCTGGCAGATTGTGAACTTTATCATCAGCAACATTTTTTATCAGACCTACACAAACACATGTATGAATGCATCGCATTTTAAAAATGTAGAGACAATTGACACACATTATGTACTTGTAAATGCAACAGAAATCTCTTGTTCAATCAGCTATTCACTGAAATGATTAAAAAGCAAAATTTTACCTCTTGTAACAGATTTCAAGCTAATTGTATAAGCATTGGATTTTAGAGGATTTTGTTAATGTGGTGCTTCCTACAAGGTCTATTGACAAACACTCGGTAGACAAATCCCCCCCCCCCCCCACTCCCACTGACTTTAATTTTTTGTACACTTATAAGCTCAATTTAAACAAGATTCACTTCCTATTGCAACCCAACAAGGATGTGGTGTGTTAACAAGGAATAACAGGAAGTCCCTAGTTTGTTTTCTATACATGCATTACAATGCATACATCTCGATCAATTCAATATCAAATCCTTATTTCAACAGCTGCCTTGCAAATATTATTGGGGCCTGCAAGTGATCTGTTACTCACTTGTCTGTAGCACTCTCCTCTCAGCCCACTCTAGCTTAGATGATCCAAAGAATGCTAATGGGTAAAGGATTTAAATTGACCTTGAACTAGGTCAAGGTTAAGGTCCGAGCACAGTTCAGTACATGCAACTTTTGTCCCAATACCCTCTGCTAAAAGCAGGGTCATTTGGGTTAACATCTTTCAGCCAGAAGCTAGCTTCCTTGTACCAGTAACTTTTTCTGGCTTAATATTTTAGTTAAATATCTAAACACAGAGATTAGTATCATCAACTTCCTAGCTCAACTGACATGCTTCCAGTAATCTTAGTCTCTTGTTATTCAGGGAGAAGAATAAAGACTCACTGATTAAAAACAAAATGACAGATGTTTTTCTAGAGAATTTATTAAACTAGTTGATATATTTATACAACAGTAATGGACATTGGGTGGTCGATTGATATCCTCTGTAAACTTTCTGAATCAAAATTTGAAACTTCAGTAGACTTTTGAACACACCTGTATTGGTAAAGAATATGCCAAAAATATCATGCAACTCCAGTTGTTATCAATTCTACCATTCTAGTGAATTTTAAAATCATACTTCTTCCAAAGTTCATCAGAAGTGATAATAAATAGGGAATGTGGAGGTAAATAATTTGCAAGGTTCAAAGAAGCTCAAACAGCAATAAATAAGTTCTATATACAGTTAGATGTACAAATCACTGCATGCAAATATTTTAAAAATTTTTAAATTATACAAAATCTCACAATATTATTCATAAATATTCAATATTAAACAAAATTAGAATCATATTTTCACCAAAAAGGGATAAAAATCTGTACAATAGAAAATAACTAACATGGTAAGCCGTACAGCCCGCGGGTAGGAGAGCTGTAACTATAGTATTATGTGAAGTCTGCCGATCATAATTCCACTTCTAATGCTCAGAGTATTAATTACAAATGTACAACATCAAAATATTTGATTGAAAACAAAACTGTGTAGACTAGATGGATATATGGAGGTCTGATGTAGTGAGGAGAAAGCTCCACTGTTAGTATGACTATCGGATAACAGTACACGTGTATAAATGAAGATTATCCACGTAGTCTCGCAAATGGATATGTAACGGTTAGTGCAAAGAAATATTTTAGATATGTGAAGAAAAATACCACTATAAACCCACTATACAATCAGAATTGAGCAACAAATTAAACAAAAGTCTCTGTCAGGAATTAAAACTGTTAACAAGGACTGTTGGTAGATACCCTGGGAGTAAATTATGTTTAACAAAGAGAGATTCCTAGCGGCACTCGATCAATCAAGTATGAACACATCGGTCTGTACTCAAATCACACGATAACAAAGCTTCGTAGAGTCTGTGATTCTCCAAATCTTTCTGATGTATTGCACAGAATGTCAAACAAAAAATCAACAGAATATTTAAACGGGTAGAATTAAGCTGTCAGAGAAAGAGGCAGATGGTACAAGGGAGGAGTTAGGATAAAGTCAAACTAAAGTCATGAGGTTAAGTGGACGCGATTTTTTAATCGGTCTTGGCGGAGTTATCTAAATACTGTTTCTTCATTGCATCAGCTGCCGCATCACTGGCCATGTCCTTGGCTACCTCTCCAGCTGTAAACAAATAAAAACAAGACTTTAGAGTTGAATAAATTCACAAACTTCTTTGTGATGCTTTCAACCCCAGACTTACACCTGACAGTTACATGAATTCTTATTATTCACTTTTTTAATGCTGGAGTACGAATACTAACAGATCATTCCAAACAATTCAGAATGAGTTTCCATGGACCGGGGCTATATAATTTTATCAGACATGTATATAATATTAGAATAATTTAATAGTACATTATTTGCATTTAAGTATATACATGTATCAATTTTTTTTTATGACAAACAAATTATCTTCCCATCTATTGAGTAAGTGGCCACTATATAGTGCTACTTGCATGATGCTGAAAGATAAATGCCATCCAAAAAATAGTGTGCGATTTAAAAGTCGAGAACTTAAAACTAGGCAGTGCTTTACTCTAACAAAAAAACCCATTCGGTAAATAGTTCCTATCCTTTATTCCCCAAATTTTTGAAATAGTTGTATGGGAAAAACATATTGAAGGTGACCACTGGTCAAAACACAGAAACACAAAACAAGCATGCAAACGAAAGCTGTAAAAAATAACAACAAAACGGAACATACTGGCAGGAACTGAGAATCCAGCGCTTGATCATACTCGGGTAAAAAGCACAGCAATAACTGTACAGAAATGTATTATCTATGCCCATGAGTGTAAAATCATGTCTGCACATTTTATTTTTATGAATATTTTGCAAAAGGCATAATAGTTTCCAGTTTTGATATTTGCAGAAATGCCAGGAACCTAGAATGCATTACATTATTTTTCAGAGGGAATATATTTTTGCGAGATCATCAAGCTGTTGGATGCTGGGTGTGAGATGGATGAAGCAATCAGAATTGGCGTCGTGTAACTCACCGTTCTGTGTGGCTCTGAAGGCTAGGCCAAACACTTAATAAGCACAGAAAACACTCACATTAAACAGAGCCTAGCGATTGACACAGACTGTGAACCAATTTAGTGAATGAGTTTAGAGCAAAGCTCGCATGTGAGACTTCTTATCTATATGTTCATAAAGAATCCACACAAATCACACCAGGATTCAGAGTTGTCTAAAAAAATTGAGAAGCGTTACACATTTGGTCTGACAATATCAACTTTCTTTGAGACTAGAAACTATAATGTTAACTGTTCTCTAGTGAAATTTCTTTTTCTCATCAGATAAATAAAATTGCATGTTTGCAAGTTCCTTTCTAATCTGTAAGATAAGATATTTGCATCAAAGATTTCTATTATAATTGGAGCTAGTGGGCAATGTGTATGTTTTTTTCAAAACTTTATTGAAAGCTACTTATAAATGTTTATCAGCTGATAGTGCTTATCAGTTCAAAGGAAAATTGACAGAGCACAATTTTTAACACTAGTTGTAATATCAAATATCCTGAAAAGAACACATTGTGCCAAAAACATTTAATAAGCCAGTATTGCCAATGTTTTCTATAAAGCTTTTTATTTACCAGCCTTTGGAACCAACAGTTTCCGACAACTCTGCTGATTATAACTACAACACACAGTGGTCTGTTTAGCAGTACGGGGACTGAGTAAAGTTATACCTGCCTTATCTGATCTTCTTTTTTACTAATAAAATAAAGATTTGACCAAACAATGCACCAATTATATTTAGTACATTCAATTTCATATATTTGCAAACACCATAAAGAGAAAGGAATTCTTTATGATGAATTTTACAAATCATGAAACTGTAAAATTATTATGTAAAAATAGCTAC
>WFKH01006014.1:513993-525797 GCA_016163765.1 Magallana hongkongensis
TAGAGAGATTATATATATATACTAGCAAGAGCCACACTTTACTGTCATATCGATCCAATTTTAAGCTAATTTTGCATGCATATACAGTAAGTATGAGTAGGGAGGAAATAAAAAAAATAGGACATTTTGAACTAAATAAAAAAAAATAATGAGAAAAAATAAACAGTTGAAAAAATTATGCAGATATTGCATATAGTCAAACCATTAAATTAGAAAATGGGAAATTACACAACTACAAACAGGGACCGGGGGCACGGATAACGTATGTAATTAGAATGCAAAAATAAAAGAATTTTAAAAAAAAATTATGAACAGGGGAAAAAAAGGAACAAAAAAAAAAATACTGTATTTATCGTTAACACTTTTGACCAAATTAAACAAAAATTATATTTTACAGACGGATCAATTCTCTCCAAAAGTAAAGAACGGTTTTAGGGAAGCAAGTCTATGTATTTTATAAGAATTTATTTAAACTAAGAAATATTATATAATAATCTCTCTCTCTCTTTTTCTCTCTCTCTCCAAAAATTATTTAACGCTCGTTGATAACTAAATACTGTAACACTAAGACGACAATGATGCAAGGTATGTGAAATTCTTGCTGCGCTCGCCACAACGGTAGCACCGTAAAACATATTATATTTTTGTATTCTGATCAATTTAAACATTATGAAGAGATTAATTAATGAAAACAATATCACCCTCTCCTCTTTTACATAATCACCAATTGACTGACGGTGACATGATATCGATACGAATACTTGTGAATTGATTTATTTAATTTTTTATTGTTATTACATTTTATATTCTTCTATTATTTTGTAATTATTTTAAATTTCACCTCATAATATAACCATATTATAATTATGAAATCTCCGTATATTATATCCCATTTAGAGATCAAAGGATTGTGTTATGTAAACTCTTCAAAGATAGAATAGGTGATAATCATCTGCTTAGCTTCTGAATGAGCCAAATAAAGTCTCAATTTCTTTAATTGTTTAAAAAAAACATCCCAACCCAAAATGAAATGAAATTTCACAAATTTCAGGAATAATTATAAACATTTATCTCCAGGAGTCGAAAATCTCGTTCTCTTTAAACAGATTTTCGAAAATTCCGAGATCAAATTCTCCCATGTCAACGTTATCCCACCCCCCCCCACCCCCCAATAAAAATTTTGGGAGGATGTAAAAATTATCAAACAAAATAGCATTAAATAGAAATTTAATGCCCCCTCTCCCATTTTCAAAAACGATACTACGTGCCTGATAGTGTACTCTTCATTTTCCACCTCATTCCTCGCATAATTTGTGATAACGTACAGAGTCCCCATAGTAGTATTTACAAAATAATTTCATAATGTAATTCATTATAAATTTAGTTATAAGATTGATTTTATTGTGATAATTTTCCATTTGAATCGCCATTTGGGTTCATTTGGGTCGCCATTTGGGTTCATTTGGGTCCATTTGGGTAAATCGACGCACCGTTGTGTGGTCGGTGCGAAGGGTACCAGCGTTGTTAAATGTAATAGGGGCCTAACTAGGCAAGACACGCCTCTAAGGTGTTGTTTGTTTTTATTGGTGGCATTATGATTACCAACCTATATATAAAGAGGAGAATGGGGCAGAATTGTCAGAGATGTATAGAGACTCTAGCGCAGATGGACTTATGCAACAGAACGGAGCAATTCGGAAAAAGACCATCGGCCGCCCACTTCTCGCCTTGGTAGCCAGTATAGTACTACTATTAGTAGTGACTATTGGTATAATCGTCATTGTCAATTTATTTCAACGTTACCCTACTTCGCATAAATGTATTCGACCACAAAAAGGAATTGCTGCCAGTACCGTTAGTAACATCACGGGCGGGGTATATGAAATGTTAATAGAATCTTTTCTTGACACAAGCAATAAAGCTGAGAAAGGTGGGGGGAAACCTGGAGACGGAACAGGAGATATAAATGGTAAGTTTATATTTAAATCTTTCAAAGCCATATTTAAACTATTGTTTATTGAAGAAAAACTTCATATACTTTTTTATAAACAACTTTTGAAAGTTCATTTTTTTTTTTGTCTACTTATTATTCTATATTCTATAACAGATTAATAAATTAAGTATACGGTCATGACCACCCAGCTGTCTTAAAGTTGATTTAAGCTACATTGTAACATGACAAGAGAAATAATCTAAATGCCCCTCTATGTCTAACATGTCTAATTCATAGAGTCAGTCAGTATGTTTAAATATTACGGATGAAATATTATATAATGGAATATTAACACCTTTTCCCGATGCTTAGTACGATATTTTGATGAAATGTTTAATTAATTAAATTAATTGATAACTGATAATTGTCAAAGATGAATGTGCCAAGAACAAATATGTAATGCTATCGAAAGTATACAAAATTCTGTATTAGCATAATTACACGTTCCTTTTAGTTCCCCCACTTTTTTTTTAATAATAATAAATTGTAACAATTAAGGTAAGGTTTGCGGTTACAGGGAGATAACTCATACATTTCCATTGTGACGTAACACCAACTACCCTTTATTTTAGCTATGACGTCAAAATTTATATGACGTCATAATTGATATCAGGTTTTTATTTATTTCGCGGGGTTTTGTAATTTCAATGAAAAAATAACAGGACACAAGCATTTTATCAATTTCCACAAAAAGAAAGTCCGCATCGTATGGTTTTGAATAGTGTTTTAGAAACATCAGATTACATATATTCTAAGATACGTTTTTCCTGAAATCGGTGGACTTGGAAAGGTTTCAAATAAGATGTTTTCGTTTACATAATAGTAGTCCAAAATTAAGTCTTTTGTTGCAGTTTACTCTATTTGTAGATAGTTCATTAGAAATTAATAAAAATGAATCATGATATAAATAGTGACATTATTTTTGAACATGTTAGGCATAAATAACCCCCATAATAGTCACATATAAAATGTACATATTTTCACGAAATTGTTTACATTTCATCAACATGAAAATTGTAAATCATGAACTTTGACCTTTTGTAGTTTTAAAACAGGATGGGCAAAATCATTTGAATTTCATGAGCAAAAAGACTTTAGTGTAGTAAACAAAATGGTATGTAACTTTGGTACAACTCCTTAAAAATGCAAGCTGCAAACCTTACCTTAACTCCATTTATAAAATAAATGAATATGAATTAACATTTATTAATTCCCTCAATCATATTTCTCATGTAAGAAAAAATTGGGGGAAGTAACTTGTGTTAAATTTCACCTGGACTGGTTTCACAGTACCGCAACTGGTGTGGACAAGGTGAGAAGCTGTACCGCAAGAATGCGCAGTTTTACCCAAGTTACCTGTGCTAAACTGCAATCAGTTTCACACCACGAGGACTCACGGTAAATACGCAAACCGCGTTGACCATAGTGTACCTGCTGTTCGGCACCCCTCTGCCTGTATCTACAGACTAAAATACCTCCTCTTCAGCACCCCTCTGCCTGTATCTTCAGACTAACATACCTGCTGTTCAGCACCCCTCTGACTGTATCTTCAGACTAACATACCTGCTGTTCGGCACCCCTCTGCCTGTATCTCCAGATCTCCTCCTCTAGACATCCCAGTGTGTTGCGTAGATCCATCTTCTCCTACGTCAGTCTGGACACAAAGTTGGTCAGCTCCGAGTTGTAACCCTGATGTAACACCCACTGGTTCACGGCCTGAGTGCTGGGTCGACTCGTCAGACTGTCCACAGTGTCCGACTTGAAGGCGATTGGTGTCTGAGTTTGTCAGAGTTCGCTCAGTCCTTGAGAGATTTCTCCAGACTCTGGACATTAACTGAATTTAAACTTCTATAAACTTTTACAATCTCCTAGGGAAGAAGAGTTCTGTATAAAGATAAAGTAAATATTCAAATTTTATTGAAATACATGGGCAGATCTAATGGGTGGGGGTCAGGTGGGTCCGAACCCCCTCCTGGATAAATCAAATTAATTTTTTGAATTTACATAGTAAAGTTACCAAAAATATGCCAAGGGCCCTCACATCCACACCTGCCCCCACCCAGGCAAACTTTGATATTCCATGGATTCCTCCCCCCAGGAAATGTTAAGAATTTGTTGAAAAAAAACTATTATGAGATTAAAGTATATATGTAGCATCTTGAAATCTTAAGCAGAAAACTATGTATCTTGATAAAGTTCACTCTACGAAATTTTTGAGATATAATATATTATTACTAATTAATTTAGCTTTGTTAATGACTGACTACAGTAATATACATGATATATCGGGTTGATCAATCTCATAGAGGCAGGGCGTATAAGTGTTCTGTTTTCTCAAGGACTATCAAGTGAGGCAATTCGTTACAAAAAGCAATGATCTACGCAAATCCGTAAAGGGGTCTATTATTATAAAAGTTGACCAATTAATTTATACAATCAAACTCTTCAAGATTATCAATCTCACCTCAAATACTCTTTGAAAATCTTTGTCTCACTCATGTTTACAAGCAATCTTTTGGTGCTGTTTAATTTTAAATGTTTTCTTCCTTTCCTCCACAGAGGTTTGAGCAAATCTGTACGCTCCCATTTTATTCTGCTCCAGACATAATAATGTGACGTCAATTCAAAGGGCAACTACTATAATTTAAAAGTAAATCCAAAGGGTCAAATATTTGAAGAACTTACGAAATACAGTTTTTGTATTAAACATTATAAAAAGTCAAGATGAATAGGCGAGGCATCGGCCATATTGCCGAATATGAATTCTAATCAGACGGACATAGATATATGAGATATATCCAGCAGTCACGTGTCATGTATAAAACCAATGAAAGTGTGACATTTCTGTACGAAGAAAAACAAATTTAAATGATGTGTTCCTGAATCATATCAATTAATTGAATCTTTTCAAGGAATGAAAGCTCGTCTGGACTACCTGAAGGAAGTTGGAAGCAGGGCTCTATACATCAATTCGTTGTATGAAAGTAACGACAATGATCACATGGCTGTCATGGACCACAAAACCATAGACAGTGTATTCGGAACCATGGGAGACTTTGATCAGCTTATTCAGGACACCAAAAATAAGAAAAGTATGAAATAAAACATCATATTTTATGTGTAGAGTGTGCTTTGAGTGGCTAGCTAGCTTGGGAAAGATAACCATACTTACCCTACTGAAGCCAGATTACTTACCATAGGCTATGGAAATAATAAAATTTCATGACTATAAAAGGTGCTAAAATTAACAGAGCCATCATTTTTAATGCTATAAATAATACTTGCATTCAGAAAATAAAAGTTTTAATTCTATTAATTCAAGTATTAGATGAACTAATACATTGTATGCTTTTTTAGTGTCAGTGAACATGGATTTTATTCCAAACCACACTGGAAAGGAGAGTTTGTGGTTTCAGAAGAGTCAGAGGAGAGAGGGGAAATATGCCGACTACTACATCTGGGCCCCTTGTAATCCAGTTAGTGGGACCTATATCAATAACTGGGTATTGCTTAATTTTTCCAGTTTTCTGAAAGTTACAATTTCTTTTCTCATATAATATGTTGCCTATGTAATGTTTTTCAATGAAAAATGTGTTAGTTAATCTTTATAAATATTTTTTATTGCATGTGCACTGGTAACTGCTTGTATTTCCTGGCATTATGTACATAACTGGTAGAACAATTTCCTCCTAAACATTGATTTTTGATTTGATTTTTAATCAGATTGCTGATTTTAAATTTGAATTTGATGACCAAAACAGAATGATTCCTCACGTAACCTGTTTATTCATAAAAAAAGAAGTGGATTAGTAATATTAGTTCATATTTTTAAGAATAAATATTTTTATTTTAAATTTCTAATAATTGCCCCATGCAGCTTTGTGGATGTGTATATCATTTCCCCAAATAAAACTCCTGTTAATACAAGTAGTTCATAATTTTTCAATTAATTTTTCAATAAGATGAGTGTGAAAGGAGGAAGGGCGTGGACATATGACGACACCAGAAAGGAGTGCTACTTTCATCAGTTAGAGAGAGACAAGCCGGACCTGAACCTTAGGAACAGTGATGTCAGACAGGAACTGGAGGTATGTTTTATCATTTCTGACACATCTTGATTGTCCTTGGTTATTACAACTGTGTTTCAACATACCTCATTTAGCATAAACTGTGGTGAAAAAAATCCCTAAAATCCTAAAACGTTATAAAAGTGTCAATTGGTATACCTATGAAATCTACCGGTAAGAAAATTTAATCTCTATAATCTTGTTTTATATGTGATAGAACAGTACCGGTAATATGAATATATGATAATAGACCGTAAGAGAAAGAGAAAATGTCCCCTTGCTGACAATCTAAAATTAGATTTTCTTAAATCTTTAATTTATCGCTGTAATATATTTAATAATTTAACATACAATTTCCTACATAGAATATCCTCCTCTTTTGGCTGAACAAAGGAGTGGACGGTTTCCATGTCCAGAATGTTCAGTACCTGTACGAAGACCAGGACCTGAGAAATGAAACTCTTATCCCAGGAAAGACGGGCAATGTGAGAGTTTGTACTACATATAAGGATTTTGAGAATAGATGAACAAATATAGATTGAATGCACATGATCTTTTTACTTTGTTTTAACTAGGCATATGATGACTTTGACCACACCCAGACCATGGATCATCCAGAGAATGTGAAGCTGCTGCAGTCCTGGAAACAAGTATTAGACAACTCCAGCACCGAGTCAGGCAGAGAGAAGGCTCTTGTTGTAACCGCTGGAGATGACATTGGTGCGGCCTTGAAGTATTTAGATGCAGGAGTCAACATTTTAAGGGTCAACCTGTTGTCTGGGAAAGGAACTTCATTGGCTGAGCGCATAGAGACCATTCTGAAACTTGCCGCCTGCAAAAGAATTGGATGGATGGTGAGCGTAAACCACATATATATATAGAATACATTGCTTGTATACACAGAAGTGCTAAATTACCATTGAATGCATGGGTTGAATAACAAAAAAGTTACAAGAAACAATTTCATTTTCAGTACAGTGATAAAGATTCCAGTCGTTTAGCCAGCAGAGTAGGTCCAGAAAACGTGAAAGCATTCTTAACTATACAAGCCACAGTCCCTGGGGTTCAATTCAATTACTATGGCAACGAAATTGGAATGACTGACCACCCAACACTAGCTGGTCGATGGAAGTACAGGACACCGATGCAGTGGGATGGTAATGGTACAGAGTTTTCCCAGAACACTCCATGGCTGACTCAAAATCCAAACCACAAGACGGTGAATGTTGAGGTAACAATATGGCAGCGTGTTGTCTGTCAAATCAGTGCTACATGTATGTTTATAAACTATTCATGATAAATTTAAAACATATATTTACATGATTTTTACTTATCTTGTATTATACTAAGTGTTCAGATTTTTTCTCTCCTTTCACACTCCACCTTCTGTCAGTCTAATGCCAATATTGACTATGGATAAAGAGTTTAACAAAATTCCAGGAAATCATAATTCTATTAGACGCTGTAATTACTACCGTTACTGAAAATATTCTTATGATATAAATGATTATTATGCCTCCTGTCAGTTTGTCACTTTATATTCAATACTCATCTATTTTCGCATAGCATGTACATACAAAGGGTTTATATAGCGTAAGCTACTATGCCGAAGTAGAGCACGGCAAATGTTTTCAACAAAAAATCTTACGAGGGCTGACAGTGGGGTCCGAAATCTTAACCCTAAAATCATTACGTCTTGAACCCCAACGCATTACCGTTACGCTACATTAGCCGATGATGTAATTTTCGGTATTTATATATATAAAACGTAGATACATACGATTAACATCAAGCAATTAAATTTACTAATCTTTCCAAAAACACCTAATTGTTGATGGTAATTTTAAAGTTAAAGTTTCTGATAAACTTCTGAACAAATTGATTAAACATTTTTCAAAGAAATTCTACATGAGAATCACAAAAACGCTTTTTTAAATGACGCTTGATAAAGAATGTACAAGAAAAAAAATTCAATGAGATTTCGTCTGCTAAACATTTAGAGTTTTCTCGGTAAGGTGAAACATCTCTCATTTTTTGAAAAGAACATAAACCTTTGTTGATTTTTCACTGTACAACAACTTGTTGATTAAATAATCAATCAAATCAATTGATTAATTTGAAAGAACAAATGCCTGCTTTTCCAGTGATGATTTTCAGGGACTAGACAACACTTAAACGTCACAGCTATCTATAGCAAAGGACGTCAGTTTATACAACAGTCGGCATAATAATAACAATAGTGTTGTGTTGGGCATGTACTATGCCTAAATAGTAGTCAGGGTTTGATACATAGTGCACTTGCCCCCAGCTCGTACACTATGTATCAAACCCTGACTACTATTTAGGCATAGTACATGCACAACACAACACTATTATATAAATATCAGATTTATATTTTAAGCACTTCATAATATCTTTATACATGTACATGATAATAAGAAATCACACTTTAATATATATACATTGGTATGTACATTTACTAACAGTCGGAGCTGTCCCCTGAAGATAATTTCACCACACTAAAGGTGTACATGAGACTCCAGGAGTTGAGGAGGAGGGAATCCTTCCAGTGGGGAGAGATGTGTGTGTTAAGGGAGGGGGATCTCCTGATGTACACGAGGAAGGCCGAGGGATTCCTCGGATATCTGGTGGCTGTAAACCTCGGGAAAGACATGGTGACCATTGAATCTCTACTGGCAGCCACAGGAATTCCCAAGGAAGTCAAGGTTGTGTTCCATACTCATAAAAAGATCCAGGATACTGACATTAGTAGGTCATCAGAGAATTCCTACATGTTGGGACCAAGCCAAGGGGTCGTATTGGAATATCCTTTATGATTTGTTTTGCCTTGCCATCTTATCATTAACACTATAATCTGTGATCATCCTTAGCAGTCTTCTACAGATTAAGAGAAAAAAGGATTTTTCATGACATAAAATGCATAATAATGCATGTATCTATGCATATTGTCTGATGGAAGATATTTTAAAAACGGTTTATTTCTTGTACATGTATATCGAAGTTAAAGTTTTTGGTTGTGTGTATAAATGTGTTTGCATGTACCATAATTTATGTGTATACATGTTTTAATGGATGTATGTGAGTAAGTTTAACCTAATTAAATAATATTTTTATCTTTGAATAAAAAATATTCTTTTAGTACCGGTAATTCTTGTTCATTATTGAAACAAAAAAATGGTGGTGCCAACAGAGTGTACATTTACTGGTACTTTTCCGTAAAGCTGGTCTGTTGAATTGGTTTCAGCATTTTCTTCTTCATTTTTTATAAAATGTGTGATATTAGTGATGCATAACTAAAGGGGATTAAGTCTTAAATCCTACCAAATTCTGAACAGACAACATTCAGTTAGGTTTTATACCAAAGTAGGCATAAGTAAACAATACAAAATTTTGAGTGTGTATTTATTTGAGATAAAAGTGATGCTGAATTGGGATATGAAGGAGGCAACATTACAGGAAAAATATATAACCCAGGTTATGTAAATTTTTTCTACAATGATCGCTACCTTCATAACCCGCATGAATCATCAAAGAACGTATTTTATTGTTTATATTTACATCTTTCTTTTAAAAAATTAATAAGTAAGAATTACTGTTAATGTTCATCAGTACATTAGCTAAAATAAAAAACAGTCATATGAGAATTTGAGTCCGATATCATCATAATTATTTGGTACAGTCTGTGATTTTTTTTAGATTGCTGAAGGTTTTGACCAACGAAATCTTTTCTATTTGAGACTATCAGTACATATTTTCTAACAAAAAACATTGTATTCTAGTACATGTATTTTACATTGGGGATGAAAGATCTGTATTTAAAACAACTATGCACATTACTCGCTGGCAGATTATCACTGTCAGAAAGGGGAAAGACACCAAATAATTCATGTATATTTTTAATATTTAAACACACACTCTCACAAAATGTTGTAAATTAAAAAAACACAATATTAAACCATATCATTATGATATGAATAATCCTGTGGAAAACAATTTCAAAGAGGATGTCTGTGAAGATCATAAAATTTTCAATTAGTACTGCAGTAACAATTTTTTCATACATGTATATGGTTTAAAAATTAAAATTAAATTTCTTTTCCAAACTTTAAATGTAGGAAGAGAACATATATAGGCATTGTGCCTGCTGTTCGATCTGATTCAAAGTATTCTTATATACTTGAATAAAATACTTATTCAATTACATGTAGGAAGAAAGTTTCTGAAATCTCTACACAAAGAGCAGATAACTCTAATTAAGTTGAAAAATTCTTTGATAATATAAGAAAATGTATTAATTTACATTATATTTCCAATTCATGAATTTAGGCAAAAATCATTGATACATGTTTGTTAAGTAACAACAATTTTTTAAGGTACCACTGCCATAGAAATGGTGGGTTCTGACATTTGATGTATCACTGATTAAAAGAGGATTGCCTGGTGTTTTACATAGACAGCGTCTTTCAAACATGACTCTTTTAATACACAGCCTAAATCATATATGTGTACAACCAATGCTGTCTCACCCATTTGATGAGTGGAACCATACAACATCAAGAGTTTATGCTGCATTATGTGGTTCACTATTCTATGTATTAATTTACATAACAATATTATCATGTTTATGTACCGAGTTCTCATTTATTCATCAGTCCTTATTCATACATCAGCTATCAATCCTCCTCAGTGCTCCGATCGACGAGGGAAGTCGGAATAATTGGTGTCAGTTTCGGAACTTCCGCTGCTGCTGCGACTTCGATGCTCTGCGTACAGGGCGGGGATGTCTTCTTGGGACGTGGTCGATCCTTGGGGTGGCAGGTTACACCCTCCCATGGCCCCGATGCACCTGTCTCTCTCAAACTCTGCAAGCTTTAGCTGTGAGTTTCTGTGTTCGTGAATTCTGAGTTGGGACTCAAGTCGACTTGATGATCTATCATCTCCCCGACGGGCGCGGCGATGAAGTAAGTGCTCAGTGGGCAAGCGGTACATGGAGTCAAAATCCTGTGATATTTCTGAACTCTCTCTGTTTTTGTCGATCTTGTTTCGTTTCATTTTTTCCTCTTTCTGACTCTCGCCTCGTGTTTTCTCTTTGGATTTCCCCCGAGTTTCTGTGTTCTTGTCATACTCATTCCTGGGTCGATTTTTCTCGGCTTTCTGGGTAATTTCTCGAGGCGACTCGGCTCTTTTCTCCTCATTCAGTCGGTCTTTCTGCCTTTGATTAGTGGATTTTTTATGGCTTCCTAAATTTTTAGAGACTTTATGTGAATTTTCATTGAGTTTCTCTTCTTGTGATAATACAGGGTTAGCATTTGGAAAGTTGGTGGCATTTTCTGTGTATAAACTAGATGATGATGATATTACTCCATCCAACTGGTTGTCATTGTCTTTGGTCACTGATATTTTAAGGTCTTTTCTCACTGCACTAGGTTCAGTTTGTCTGATAGGCATTAAACTAATTCCATTGTCCACTTGCCTCTTCTCTTCTCTGGTTTGCAAGGAATTTGTTTGGCAGCTATTTTTAGAAGCTGAGCGGTGTCCAGTTTTCTCTTCCTTTGGAGAAAGTTGTTCTTTTTTATTTTCTTCGTCTGGAAGGCTAACAATCACTTGTAAAGTCAGTTCCTTGGGGGAAGGGTATGAATTATCCAGGAAGCTGAGTTTCTCCGACATCTGTATCAACTGAGTGATATCCGAGTACTTGTTGTCTACCCTGTCTGACAAACTCT
>WFKH01006014.1:535346-552691 GCA_016163765.1 Magallana hongkongensis
AAAAAAATTATGTTGCAATTTTGTTAAGGTTAACAATAAATTGACTGGACTATTCCTGAATTTTGTGAAATGGATGCTACATGTATAAATTACTGATTGCAAACATTTATTATGGAAGTTCAAAATTATAGTTAGTTTTGACAGAACTTAGTAAAACTTTGCTATAAAAAATAGTTAAAATGTTTCTAAAAAATAATGTGTAAGATTCATGTTTGTGGCTTAGAAGTTATTTACAGTGCTGCAGAATTTAAGTTATTGTATAGCAGTAAGCCCCACCTACTAGAAGTTATTGTATGTTGGAATTATGTCAAATTTTTTTCTGTCTGATTGAAAGAATTGGTAGTATCAAAGAAAAAAGTACCACACCATGACACAAAATAACTTCCTAGCATACATAAACATTTTTTAAAAAATTCAAACATTTCTTAGGAAATCAAGATTCCCTTTTCATTTAATTAATGAGGAAGGTACTAATACCACGGCAACTAACGTCGTTAAACGCATTATATAAAAACGCGTCAGGTTTTGTGTATAAATATCGAAGTCTTGGAACGAAGAAAATATTCATGCAGAAGAAAGTGCACAGACTGTAATATGCATGTAACTTCATGCATTTTCAGAGTGCATGAAACAGAACTTTGAAGACATGTGCTGACATGCATGTAAATAAATGTTAATGCACTGGCGTAATCAATGGCCTTCAACAATGATCCCTGTGTTTTAGAGAATAAATGCTTTTAAACTTTATTGTCTATAATTTTATTTTCATAAATTTATTATCATGTTTACAAGATAAAATGCTGTATTTTTGGGGGGGGGGGGGTTGGGTAAGTTTTTTTTTTTAAAAATTTTATCAAAATCAAGTCTTATCATTTCATGACGTTACTTTACAAAAGTTGACGTTTGTCTAACATTTTCCATTCAAAACAGTGCCATATTGTTAATTGCGGGGTTTTTTTTAAGTATGATAAATTTATTTTTTAAAAAGTTTAGTCTACACTGTCTATGGTAAAAATATGGCCATTTTTTTTAAAGTTAAGGCTATTTTTTATGGTTCGTGGCTCTACTGCAATAGCTCTTTGGTGTTCGTTTTTCTTTTTTATGAAAATAGAATATTTGATTTTATCTTATAATAAATATTAAAACAATATTGGCAGGCTTTTTCAAAAACTAAAATCATGGCTTGGCCTGGTCTCCTGTTTAAAAAACGGCTAACAACCCCATATATGATTTTGAACAAAATAATTTTATAGTGTATTAAATTCATTTAAAATTTGCAATAAGATTAATATTAATGATTTTATTGTAATAATTTTCCATCTGAATTGTCATTTGGGTCCATTTGGGTCGCCATTTGGGTTCATTTGGGTCCATTTGGGTAAATCGACGCACCCACTGTGATCTTAGATCTTAGTTTAATAAACGCTTCATAATTTTAGGGGCTGTCTCAAACTCTCGTTTCTCTTTGCCTAAACTTGGCAACACCGTTTTTTTTCTATAAATCAGACGTTGACATCAAAAATGGTATAATTGATTTTTTCAATTTAATAGTTTGAACGTCCTTATTCTCATGAATTTCTAATGGTTCATGAATTATGAGCGAATCATTCGTGACACGATCTGTCTAGCACCGTTTTTCCTTTTTCTGTTGATAAAACAGTAACTGATGATGACTGAAAGAATAACTTTGAAAAGATAGTCAAGATAGTGTTATATATTTAATATGCATTGGTAAATATTTATTTTAATCTCCTGTGCCTTTTATATCTGTGCCTTTTTATCAGGGTAGAGTATTGTTGTGGGTGGAACATGGCCATGATGGTTTTGTCAACATCTTGAAAACTTTTTATAATTTCTCATTGTTTCTGACTTACTTGACTCACGTTGTAATATACTTAAAAGGCATTTATCATTTTAATAATTTGACAAGTTTCCTGCTAAAACAAACAGCGTTGTAATTAGATTTAATGCACCTGTTGTATTTTAATTCAGATTTGAAGTGTGAAGATCATCAAGATGGCAAGAAATCCGTTGTCTGTTAGCTCAAACAATGACACTGCCGGCTTCCTGGTGGATCCACGGTTTGTGGACCTCAAACCGCTAGGGTTCGGTGGCAGCGGAGTTGTGTTTTCTGCAATTGACAGTGACTGTGACAAAGCAGTAGCCATTAAGAAACTTGCCTTCCACGACAAAAAGAGCTGCAAATACGCTCTACGCGAAATCAAAATAATGCGGAGACTCAAGCACGAAAATGTTGTAACTGTGTATGAGATTCTTGGTCCAAATGGATACCAGATAGCAGGACATTCCAGTAATATCCCTCTGAATGAACTCACTTCCTTGTATCTGGTCCAGGAATTACTGGACACAGACCTACAGCAGCTGATTCAGGCCCAGGTGCTCACCGAGGAACATGTGCGTCTGTTCCTGTACCAGCTGATCCGAGGACTTAAATACATCCACTCGGCTAATGTTGTCCACCGGGACCTGAAACCTTCCAATCTACTGATTAATATCGAAGATCTGTCTTTAAAGATTGGCGACTTTGGACTGGCCAGAATTGTTGATATGGAATACTCACATAAAGTATAACTTTAATTTTTAAAAAAATATGTATTGCTGTTTTTGCAATATTCTTTTTAAAATAATTCTTTTTAAGTCTGTAGTGCCTGTCTGACTGACACTGACTGTATACAGGCCCAAACAACGTAAATGTCACTTAATGTTTCAAAGTTTTCACAGGGAAAATGTAACAAAATATAGAGTTTATAGAATCTACAACCTGAATATATATTTCCAGTCAAAAAATGTAAACTGTCATTGAATCTTGGTAAAAATGAAATTTGCAGGAAATTAAATCAGTGTTGAATTTAATCATATTGCTATAATTTCACCGAGTATTTCATTTTTTACAGGGTTACCTAACAGATGGTGTAGGGACTTGCTGGTATCGCTCACCAGAGCTGATTATCTCCCCTAGAGACTACACCAAGGCCATAGACATGTGGAGTGTAGGTTGTATATTTGCTGAGATGTTGACAGGTAAACCTCTGTTCTCGGGGGGTAACGAGATGGACCAGATTGGCAGAATCCTGGACATGACTTACCTCAACGACAATGAGTGGAACAAGCTGACCCAGGTGTTACCCATTAGTGTCCTCAGAATCAGGTCAAGGTCACCCAAAACAGCTCTAAAATCAAAGTTCAAGGACCTCTCTGAGGATGGTGAGCTGTGTTATGGGGATCTATTTGTCAATAAGAATTATTTTGGATATCCCACCTGTTTGTATCAGAGGTTGTACGTCATCAGTTTAATTAGGAATTATTTTGGATATCCCATCATGTCTTGAATGTTAGGTTGTGTGTCATTGGTCAGTTAAGTACCTATATAAAATCCTCTGTACCTGTTAGTATAGAACAGATCTGTAGGGTCACTGTCTAACCTCCAGTGTTTGATCTCTAGTGTTCTATTTTTAGCTTTAACTTCCAGTGTTCTTTTTTTAGCTCTGGATCTGTTGGGGAGCCTGCTCCTGTTTAATCCAGACAGACGGATCTCCGCGGAGGATGCCCTGGATCACACCTTTCTGGCCGAGTACAGGTGTCCTGATGATGAACCTATTGCACTTAGATTATTCCATGTAGAAAATGAGGTCAGTCCCAGTAAAATGGGTTAATCTGATTTATTAACAACTCTTTAATGTGTAGCCCATATATATTTTAGTTGATTTATGACTGACAATAAATCCCAAAACCAGACAGATATTCTTTATATCTCAATTATTTTCCGATTAATTTATATATATTAATTATTATCATAACAGTATCTTGAACCAAAGGGTCAAATCATATCAAGTTTATCAGATCACACCGAGTAAGACCTGATGATCCATGCGTGGCAACAAGACGTGATCTGACTCTTAGGATTAAATTCCTATTAAAATGATAAATTTATTTTATACCCTTCCATTAAAAGATAAAGATAACAAAACTATCTTTGATGAATTAATTTTTCATTGTTTACCTCGATCCAAATCATCTTAAAACAAACTCTTTCAAAACATGCTGAAATACAGACATTTTTCATTGTGTACTACATCATCAGTTTCAGAGAGTGGTGATATAGATTTGGAAAACCACAGTATGACGATCTGGAAAATCAGATCACACTCTGTAAAATTAACGGTATCAAGAAAGGAAAATTGATGGGTATATAATAAAGATGATTTACTTATATGCCATTGTGTATAAATATGCAAATCTCACCCTTGCCCCAACACAGCATATTTTGTATTCTGTTATACCTGGACATTTCATGCCATATCCCAATTAAAGATTTATTGAGAAATGAAAAAGAATTAAACTTCATTTGTAGTTTATCATGGAGTAACACACTGGAATAAAATGTAAAATTTACATGTAACAAAACTTATTTTTTTGTTATCAAATTTACATAAGCATTGAACTTTGGAATTCCTGTTTAATAAGATTAGGGATTATTTCTCCTGTCATTTTAAGTGGGCATCTCCCACCAGCATTGTTTATTCCTTGAACAGAATTTTCAGAGAGGAAAAGCTACTCAAACTCATAAAATATGATTATGAAAAAAGTGAAAATTTCTTTTGTACATTTCCCACATTAAGATGTTTAGAGATAACATTTAAGGTTAGACGAAGCGATATATGGTTTTTTTTGGCAGCCCAATCATAAATACACACCTGTACAGTACTGTAACAAAGTTTATAGAGTTGCAAATATTGGTTTACATGCTGATATATTGGTTTACATGCCATGGCTTTTTGTATGGTAGGTTGACGAGTTGTCGCCTAAGACGCTGCGCCGGATGTTGGGGACTGAAGTGACGGAGCCCGTCATTCCGTGCGGAAAGACATGTGACATGAACAAGATTTCAGACGCCATGGCAACAGACCATGTCCTGGCCAAAAACATGGAGAATGTGTCAAGATCTTCATCGTCGGAGAGTTTGTCAGACAGGGTAGACAACAAGTACTCGGATATCACTCAGCTGATACAGATGTCAGAAAAACTCAGCTTCCTGGATAATTCATACCCTTCCCCCAAGGAACTGACTTTACAAGTGATTGTTAGCCTTCCAGACGAAGAAAATAAAAAAGAACAACTTTCTCCAAAGGAAGAGAAAACTGGACACCGCTCAGCTTCTAAAAATAGCTGCCAAACAAATTCCTTGCAAACCAGAGAAGAGAAGAGGCAAGTAGACAATGGCATTAGTTTAATGCCTATCAGACAAACTGAACCTAGTGCAGTGAGAAAAGACCTTAAAATATCAGTGACCAAAGACAATGACAACCAGGTGGATAGAGTAGTATCATCATCTAGTTTATACACAGAAAATGCCACCAACTTTTTAAATGCTAACCCTGTATTGTCACAAGAAGAGAAACTCAATGAAAATTCACATAAAGTCTCTAAAAATTTAGGAAGCCATAAAAAATCCACTAATCAAAGGCAGAAAGACCGACTGAATGAGGAGAAAAGAGCCGAGTCGCCTCGAGAAATTACCCAGAAAGCCGAGAAAAATCGACCCAGGAATGAGTATGACAAGAACACGGAAACTCGGGGGAAATCCAAAGAGAAAACACGAGGCGAGAGTCAGAAAGAGGAAAAAATGAAACGAAACAAGATCGACAAAAACAGAGAGAGTTCAGAAATATCGCAGGATTTTGACTCCATGTACCGCTTGCCCACTGAGCACTTACTTCATCGTCGCGCTCGGCGGGGAGATGATAGATCATCAAGTCGACTCGAGTCCCAACTCAGAATTCATGAACACAGAAACTCACAGCTAAAGCTTGCAGAATTTGAGAGAGACAGGTGCATAGGGGCCATGGGTGGGTGTAACCTGCCACCCCCGGGACTGACCACATCCCAAGAAGATATCCCTGCCCTGTACGCAGAGCATCGAAGTCGCAGCAGCAGCGGAAGCTCCGAAACTGACACCAATTATTCCGACTTCCCTCGTCGATCGGAGCACTGAGGAGGATTGATAGCTGATGTATGAATAAGGACTGATGTATGAATGAGAACTAGGTACATAAACATGATGATAGTGTTATATAAATGTATAGAATTGTGTGCCACATAATGCAGCATAAACTCTTGATGTTGTATGGTTCCACTCATCAAATGGGTGAGACAGCATTGGTTGTACACATATATGATTCAGGCTGTGCATAGTGTAGAGTCAACTTCCATAAGAGGTTATCCATGTAAAAGACCAGGCAATGCATGTTTTATCAGCGATGCATTAAATATCCCCCCATCATTCTTGGGACCTTGTCATTACTTTACTAATTTGTTTCCATGTCATAATAATGATTTTTGTGGAATACATGGACTTGATATATTAAAGATATTAATATATTTCCTAGCATTATCAAGCATTGTTGGTCCTTAACAGGAGTTATCTGCTCTTTGTGTAGATATTGTATGATATTGGAACTTTCTTCCTACATTTAAATTTTAGAAAAGAAAAGTGATTCTATTTATTAACATTAAATGAAGAATAGGTTATTATGAATCAAAATTTTGTGACCTCAGAATTTGATATGCTAGCAACTGCCCAACTATTTTGTTAACATTCTCTATGAAAATTCATATCATAATGATATGGATTAGTATTAAGTGTTGCAATTGTGTGTGTTTTTTTAAATTTACAATAGTTTATGAGAGTGTGTGTGTTATATTAAAGATAGAATATATACATATATATTTGGTGTCTCTCCTCTTTCTCAGAGATAATCTGACAGCAAGTGAATATTGTGCTTAGTTGTTGAAAATTATCTTCTCTCTTTCCTTAAGAGGGAACAGGGGGTTGCAGTGAAAAATTATTTGTCAATGATTTTTTTTGCTTTTTTCAACACATCTACATTAAGATGTCCACTACAACATATATCACATCTTCGCTAGCCAAGGGTTTTCGGTCCACTCTGCTCCCCATAAACATGGGGAGGAGAGTGGACCGAAAACCCTTGGCTAGCGAAGATGCATATATCATTTTCATGACTACTTTCTTACCTTGCAAGGGAGATATTTTAATAGGAATTATCCCCCTTTTCTTGCATTATGAAGTTTTTTAACAATTTCAATTTTATGCAATAATTATTTTATTTAATGGAATTTATTTGCAAATCATATTCATTAATTTTGAGAACGAAAACAAATTTCAAAATTGTTTACAACAACGGCTTTTTTACATAGCAATATCATAATTTTATCAATATATTGCTGAAATCAGCACTTCAAAATTTAAAGTTTTTGATTCTAAATTTGAACAAAATGTGATGGCACATAAAAAATTGTCAATGAATTTTTTTAGCTCACCGAGACGAAGTCGGGGGAGCTTATGCTATACCCTCGGCGTCAGCGTCGGCGTCCGGACCTGGTTAAAGTTTTTGTTGCAGGTCCTGTATCTAAGTTATTACTTGTCCTATCTTCACCAAACTTGCATGATGATGCATCTGGACCTAATTATGGACTTGAGAGACTTGGATGCTGAATCTGGGCCATGAATTTCAGATGCTGGAGGAGGTTAAGGTTTTTGGAGCAGGTTAAAGTTTTTGTTGCAGGTGCCCTTTGATAGCCATTTCTAAGTTATTACTGGTCCTAACCTCACCAAACTTGCATAGATTGTGCGTCTTATGATTTTGCACCTGACAGGCTTGAATGATGAATCTGAGCCATAGATTTCGGATGCTGGATGAGGTTAAGGTTTTAAGAGCAGGTTAAAGTTTTTGGAGCAGGTGCCCTCTGATGATTATATCTTAGTTATTACTGGTCCTTACTTCACCAAACTTGCATGGATGATGCGTCTCATGATACTGATGCATCTGACAGGCTTGAATGCTGAATCTGAGCCAAAACTTTCGGATGCTGGATGAGATTTAGTTTTTTGGAACAGGTCACATGTTTTATAGATAATAGCTTGCATAATTGATTTTACTATAATATAAATGAATTGCAGAGGTAGCTTCAGATGCAGAGCCTGATCTCCATTATCAAGGATGCTAAAAAATTCTCCTACCTCACTCAGACCTGCTTGATAGATGTATTTGTTGTTAAATGATATAACATGATTCCTATGATATAGTATTCTATGATATGATACACTATTGTTTTATATGATAAAATGTAATATCATACATTATATTGTAAAAAGTTATATGATACGATATGAAATTGCATCATTATGATATGATATTGTATAATGATATTGTTATGTATGGTATTGTATATTATTATACAATATTGTAGAATATGATATTGTATAATATATTATTTTGTTGAATGATATTGTTTTATATTATTTTGTTGAATGATATTGTTTTATATTATATTGTTGTTGCAATATATGATATTGTATTATATGATACGATGTTTTATAATATATAATATCGTATCATATGATACAATATTGTGTAATGTGATATTGGTTTATATAATATATTGTGATAAATGAAATTGTATTATATGATATTGTTATATATAATATTGTATCATATGATAAGAAATTATATAATATAATATTGTATAATATGATATTGTATCATATAATATTGTATCATATGATATGATATTGTATAATATGATATTGTATTATATTGTATTATATAATATATTACTATATCAGATGATATTGTATCATATGATATGATACAATGTTTTATCAAATTATATTGTATCATATGATACAATATCGTGTATCAAATATGATACAATATCATACAATACAATATCATACTATATTATACAATATAATATCATATGTTACAATATTGTGATGTATTATGTGATATGATATATTATATTATGGTATTGATAAACATTGCATCTTATAATATTGTATGAAATGAACTTATGATTATCGTACATTTTTTTAACATATGATATACGATATTGTGTCAAAATAGTATCCATGAATATCCAAGATCATTAACTATGATTTTCATATAATATGATAAAGGTGGTCTCATAAAGGTGATGCCTCATAAAGTTGATGCCTCGTCTCGGTGAGCTTTGTAATCTGTGATTACCTATGTTTTAAAAATGACATATATCAACCTTAGCATGTGCTTTGTAAATTATAAAATTCTTGGCATTTAAGAGAAATACTACAATGGGAATCACCCCTACCCTTTATTCTTTTATTATGACCTTTTGTGACAAATTCTGTTTCGAACCATAAAAAAAGTATTGCATTATTTAGATTTATCAATTAACATGAACAGATCATTATCAGAATATATATCTGATTATATTAACCGCTTATGATTTTGTACATTTACATTTCTAAAGTTAAAATGTTAAATTTCCACCAGCTCACGCTGTGACAATGACTACTTTAGAGCCATTAAGGAAGTAGTCTTTTCTGGTTTTCGACTTGTCAAACGTAAATTTGATTATATGTTCATTAAATCAAGATGAAAGGAATATAAATTATCATATTTTTCTTTCATTTTTACTATCATACAACTTGGCATAGAAATAGTAATCAAAGTTTAGAATATAATAAGGACTATATTTTTGGCGGAACGTTGGCATAGGAAAATATCACGTTTTTGCAATTCAGAATTGCTGTTGATTCATGAGTTTATTTAGCATTTTTAAAACAATAAAATTGATGTTGGATTTTTTTCAACTAATGTGAACTAATGATAAGATACTTGGGTTTCAGAATATGTTTTTAAAATATGATTTGCCTATCAAGTTACATTTTTATTAGCTTTTCAAGCGCTCATTTTATAAATAGATTCATGTAAAAAAAAATCGTTAAAATTGGATTTTCTCTCATATTAAATGGTCAATATATTAGCTTTTTTGTCAGATTATATCTTTATATAAAGTCTTCATAATATGTAAAAATTAGAAATATTTTAATATTGGAAGCATAAACAATTAACCAACATATCCTCAAAATTTAAGAAAATTAGAGGCAATGCGGGCTAAGCAATATACATTTAAGTTTAAATATTTATTCCAATTTAGTAGTATAAGCTGATAGACATTCTAATATTCTATCATTTCGTTAAAGAATAGAAACGTCATATCTTAAACAGGTGTCTACATAACTGCAGATAACTACGTATATTTTTATCATCATTAAGTTGAATGAAATGGTAGTGACCTTGACCTGACCTTTATTCGAAAACAAGAAGGTCAAATTTGATTAAACTGATAGAATCATTAGATTATAATATCTGTTTGACTGTGTCAAAATTTCATGAATTTCTTAATAGAAGAAGTATGTCTAATAATGAGAAGACTCCTTCCTTAAGTACGGGAAAAAGATATATCAAATCCTCTATGACGTCATAAGAAATAAATGACATCATAGCAATATACAATCAAATCAATTATGACGTCACAATAGAGTTAGCACATCAAAGCATCATTGCAATGATAGTCACGTGATATGTGTCCTGTTCCCCCTTAAGTTTGTAATATGTGTAATTTTTGTAACATGTGTTAAAAATATAAAATACCTATATTTACATTCCACATATTTTTTGCCTGTAAGGCCACATAAAATTAATTTTTAGATTCTCATCCCCGCCCGCTTCTCTGAAAATGGTCCGCCCCAATGCATTTTATTTTAATTTTTTTTTTAATTTGTGTGGAAAAAAAATTTCCGCAAAAAAAAAAACCGGGCTCAGTATACAAAAAATTTTAATGGCTGCCTAAACATGTGGATTACCGTTTGATTCCAGCCATGTTTGTTATCATAAGGATACAAATGTCTTCATGCATTAACAGTTAAGTTGAAATAAAATAGATTAAAAGATTAAAAGGGGGTTTGTTTACTCATATTAGCATAATCAAATTTAAAGAATAGAGCACTTGTTATTTCTAGAACATGAAGTTGATCAACGGTGAAAAAGGTGTTTTTAAAAAAAATAATAAATAAAATCCGCCCACCCGCCCCATATTTTATGCAAATCAGGATGAGAATCTAAATATTAAATTTATGTGGCCTAAAGTGTGTTGAAATCTACGATAATTATAACACTGTAACACTCACAGGGATGTCAAAGGTTAAAATGACGATTTTTATTATGACGTCACAAACGTTGAACGCTGTAAACTGCAACGTCACAATCTAAAATCAAACTTCACGCTGGTGGCTGTTACAGTGGCTCTTCCATTAATATGAACTTATCCTTAGCATAAAATAGGAATTTTAAGGTATAAATCACATTTGCAGACAAGGCAAGAAGTTAAAAAATGTAAATATACGCATTAAATCATTATTTTTTGAAAGATACAGCCTCATAACTGCAGCGGTGTGTGCATACAAATTGAGTAACGCGCGTTAAATATCAAATGTGATATTTGAAAATAATGATTCAATGCTTAAGTAATTTCATTTTCTACGGAAGCAGGTGATATTTTATTTTGCAGCCCCAAACGTGAATCAAAACAATACCAGAAGTCAAAGTTGAATTAACGCTGGATTACAGCTTCCATTCAACTTCTATATTATTATTCATTCAAATCAACGTCATTTCAACGTTCACTTGATTTATGACGTCACCGTATATAAGCCCTAACCGGGGGAAGGGGGGGGGGTAGTCGCCTCCAGCATATGCGGGGAATTGATTTTCTTTGCTTCAAAGACGAATAATTTAGGTCAAAGCTTTTGTTGGTTTTTATAATATATATTCTAAAAAAATGCATACCGCACGAAAGAAAGCGATAGTCAAACTATTGGTCGGAGTATTCTATGCGCGTCTGTTGATCTGGAACACTAAGGTTTACCCATCCGAAACTATTGGACAGATCTCACATTTACGGCAATCAGGTGTTCAAATTATGCATAATTTGATAAATCTACGATTTTTGTCGGGATTTGCATGGGCAGTTGAAATAGTCAAATAAATGATCAACCTTCCAAGTGCAACAATTATATTTTAACAAATCTGAAGAAAAATTAACGATTGGGACATTTGGGGGGGGGGGGCAGTAAAGTCTTACTAACACCGTGACTTCCAAAGTTTGAACATTTATTTGTCGGTGAATCGTATCTCGATCTTCGAACGTTGAGAACGTTGAGTCACAGTTGGATTTTTACGGTCGTTTACATAAACAATTCCTCAACAAATTACAGAATATTCACCTGGAACAACGTGGGCATCGCTTCAATGTATTGACGAAAGAGGTTTGCAGCATGGCGTCGTCCGCCATATAGATAGGTATGTACATGTATATATATAATTCAGTATCTTTCTTTTTTCGCCCACAGAGAACTTAGAATTTTAAATATTAAAAAAAACGCCTTATATAACAAGTATATTCGAGGGTTTTTGTACCCCAGCATTATTGAAGTAAAAGATGAGAAGACAGGATAAAGAATTTGAAAGAAAATACGATTATCTATTTTTATTATTTAAATAGTATCACGTACTTTCTAAACGTATATGGTGCATATAAATAGCTTTATCTCGTTCAGCGCCCATATATAATGAATCCAATAGTCAGCAGGTCCTATAAAAAAATAAGCAACTTTATCTGAACATGTCCTATTGTACACTGTTAAAGAGATGTCGGAAACCAGACCCAAATTTTGTCCATGCAATAAGCTAAATTATAAAGAAAATGCAAACAAATGTGGCTTATTACTGGTATTCCTATTATTTGGTTTTAACGGAGAATCAACCAAAGGCTTTTCAATGTAAGAATATTTAAACACCAATCTGATTAATTAAACCACCCCCTTCTCCTTACAGGGTAAGGAAAAGGGAGTGGTTTTAATAGTTTTTAGCTCACCTGAACCGACGGTTCAAGTGAGATTTTTTGATCACCTGTAGTCCGTCGTCCGTCCTTCTGTCCGTCTGTCTAGCTGTCGGTCTGTAAACTTTTCACATTTTTGACTTGAATCAATGGGCCAATTCAACTAAACTTAGTTCACAGCATCCTTATGGGAAGGGGATTCAAAATTATGAAAATAAAAGGCAAAAACCCACACTTTTTAAAAATGACTGAGATAATTGCGAAACAGTGAAAATAGGGTGTGTGTTTAAAAAATACTCTTCTCAAGAACCAGAAATGCCAATATGAACACCAAAGCTTGTATTTATAGTCAAGATTCTAAATTAATTGTTAAAATCGTAACCCCCGAAGAAATACTGGGGCCCGAAGAGGGATTCAAAGTTTAACATAGATATATATATATGTTGAAGAGATGTTTAATACTCTTCTTCTCAAGAACTGCAATGAACACTACAATTTGTGAAATTACTATGCAAGCATCATCAGACAGTGGCGTAGCGTCCATTAAGGCAAAAAGGTAAATGCCTACACATAATTTTGTAATTAGGCAAAATTTAAAATTTGTGTAGATTTTAAATCTATAACAAAGTTCACTTTAACTCTGGCCTGTTTAAAAAACTTTCCGGTTCATTTACAAAGAAGCCATCAGATCCTTTGTACAATGTAGAAGCAAAAGAAAAAACAAAAAAAGCGTCGATTAATAAATTACAGTAGACATGCGATTGCATTGCGAAAGTGTTAACTCTAATCCACGAAAAGCTGAATCTGAAGGGTTTTTTTTTTCACTAAAAACCTAAAACTTTTGGCAATTTATTAATATATATTCGACAGTTAAGTTAAAACGATTACTTTTGCGATTGTACTGAATTTTATGACAAGGCAACTATCTGAACAATAAATATCATTTGGTCTGGTTTCTTGATTTTAACGTTGTCATGCCTGTGCAATAAAAAACTAATTTTTTCGATTAAGGGGCTAAAAACATGTAAATGTCACGAGAAATTTCGTGCGTTTTTGGTTTGGTTTTCTGTAATTGATAATTGAGTCGATATAAGGTAAAGATGTTTATTCCTCGAAGATCCAGCATAAAGTCAATTATAAACAAATGATAAAAATGATGACAAATAAAACAAAGTACTAAACAATGAGTCTTTACAAAATATGTGTAGAGATGCAACATAAAAAGGACCACAGTAAGAATGGGTCTTTGCATACTCTAACACAATTGTAACATATACATTTGCTAAGTGAATATAGACAACGAGTCTTTACAAAATATGTATAGAAATGCAACATAAAAAGGACCACAATAAAATGAGTCTTTGCATACTCTAACACAATTGTAACATATACACATGCTAAGTGAATATTGACCACATTAAAGCTTTGTTTTATAACTTGTACGTAACTATCATATGATTATAAATAAAAATATATAATAAATGAGGGGAAAATTAACTTAAATGGAGAGATCGCTTAGCTATGATGAGGACCACAACTACTGAAGAGTCAACTATATTTAGTAGCAAGCTATAAACCTATTCTTAGCGCGGGTACACATGTACTCGGCTATGTTGACGAGTCGAATAAAAATGTAAAGTAAATTAAAGTCAAATATAGATCTTAAATTCAAATAAAAGAAACCGTAGGTAAAACTAAAAATGTTAAACACTTACATTATAAATTAAGAACGATCGATTGGAATTATTTAGTGAAACACGCATACTCTTAGCGAAACAGGTTTGTAAAACCCGCATTTCCTCTTGGGCGAAAGTGTAAACAATGACTAAATTTAGAACCAATCACGTGGTAATTCCGGAAGACGCGTTAACAATTATCAAAGTGAAAAGCGGGGAATAGTAATAATTGACTAGAAAGAAAATCAAAAATAAATCAAATAGCAAAATATAAGGAACAGATGGAAAAATGATTATGAACATAAAGTGATTGAGAAAATAAACATACAAGTAAATATTTCTGACTAACAATAATTTCATATCATAGCATGTAATATGCATGTATATAAATGTAATTTCAAGACATTATAAAATTCAATGACAAGAAAAATTGAATGTTTTACCCTTTTAAAAAGAGATGTTATCATAATAAAAATGTATATAAAAATATATATAAAATAATGTCCTACCTGTAATTGATAATTGAGTCGATATAAGGTAAAGATGTTTATTCCTCGAAGATCCAGCATAAAGTGACGCGCTGGGATCTTGGGACAAAAATCGACTTAGTCCAGGTGAGGTACATTACAGGTTAATTACTTACTGTATCAATAAAAATAAGAAAGGATTCCCTTGTGAGGGCCTCTTGACAAAAAGATAGGTATAGCGTGGGTACAGACAAAGGGGCTTAATCCGATGACCTGACACTAATTGAGTAGATCAAACATCAAAAGAAATTTCTAATTGAAAAGTGATTTGTTACGTAAAATTTGTTTGACCTTAACTAGATAGATATTTCACTCATCGCCGTGATAAGTGTGAATATTTACGAAACTGATTATCAAGTGATAGAAAATATTTCCTTGCGGCGGAATAGTAATATATAGTGACAAAAAGATCTTAGGCCACACCAATTTAATATCTTGTTCTTCGGACAAATGACCTAAAAAAGTAGGGGCGGGCGAGCGATTTGATAATTATAATATTATTATTTTGATATGACATAATTTCCAGGCGGTACATAAAATAGGTGGAGCGAGCGATTAAATATTTTTTTATTTTTTTTATATTTGTAGAGTAAAAAGGACTAAAAATCTATATAAAGTTAAATAATCACGGGAAATATCAAACATTAAATGATTTCCATTTATCTGCATTCAGTTATTGTAGATCAACAATATATTTACAACCTATTGACAGTTTTTTTGCACTGAATTAAACTTTTGAAAATATTGTTTGTTACATACATGACTTTATATGATAGTATATGTGATATAGAAAATAAATCTAAATAAATATAGGATGAGAACAAACTATTTATTCAAAAGGCTTATAGATGTAGTTAGTCTTTCATGTTTGTGTGATCATAACTATAAATAATAATAACCAAAACATTGAACAAATTTACAATACAGAAAGTCTTTGACTGATTCACAATGAATACAAATAGGAGGAAGATAATGTCTCAGTGAAGCATTGAAGAAGCAGGTGTCCACATCTCAAGAGCAGGCTAAAGCTCTTCTAACCATTAAAACCAAGCTTTGAAATCTTTGTTCCTGGAACAAGGGAAACACCAGAAGTGAAGTTAATCTTCCATCTTTATTTGTTGAAGAAGCTCCTTCTAAATGAAATATACCATATTCACAGTAGTTATAAATATCGTTACACAGCAACAATATAATCAAGTTGACATTGTTCATTATTTCATCTAATAATGATAGTTCACAATATCACTTACTTGGTCTATGTCAACTTTTGTTGTTGTAAATGTAATTGCCACATTCTTCGCACAGGACAGTGTTCCAACCCTTTTGATTATTGCATAAGTCTATATTTTGATGGCCAACTTCACTGAGAGAATTAGTATGACCTGTTGGCATCATTAGTATTCTACCAATAAACCTGTGTTGAAATTTAGATAAGATATAGTAAATGTACATGTGTATTGTCAATTCTAAGACCAAAAAACGCAATAAAAATAACGTACTAGTCATCTCTATAAAATTATTTCTATATTCCTCTGACTCAACCCCTGCTTTATATTTTAGATAGTGGGCGTGTGTGTCTTCCCCACACGCAATGCAACAGTATGTAATAGAGGGGGTTAGAGCCAAAGGAATCTCAAAAAGTGTTATGATTTTGTATATACTTACATCCAAGCGTATCCAAAATCTTATTAACCCCAATGTCCGAATGTTTTGCTTCTATAAACTGAGCTGGTATATGGGACGTACTAAAGACCTGAAATACTAATGACCTGAAAGACCTGAAAGACCTGAAATTTTATATAAATGATACTTTTCTAAGATTTCGGTCAAATAAAATTACTTTGTGGGGGTTTACATCATATTTCCAGGTATATATGTGTTAAAATATATCATACTGATCAGTTATTTACGCAGGAATACAAAAGACATGAAAATTTGAATTGACCTGAAAATTTCAACTGACCTGAAATTTTATATAATTGATACATTTCTTTGTTCTGCGTCTATTTTAATATCTATTTTTTAGTTGTTATCATATTTCCAGGTATATAAGTGTTAAAATATACAATACTGATAAATTATTTACGCAGGAATACAAGACCTGAAAATTTGAATTGACCTGAAAATTTGGATTGACCTGAAAATTTGAGATGACCTGAAATTTTGTGTTGGTGTAGTTGTGTTTTTTATTTCATCAGTTTTTTTTATAATAATAATTCTTTTTTTTCAAGTAAGAACTCTTAGCCAAACTTGAATTTAGATACACAAGTTTAATATTACATGTATATCAAAATTCAAGTTTGTTTCCAGACCCCACGACGTGGACGTGGTTCTTATCGGGGTCCATTTTTTTTCATAATATTGTTGTTATTTTTTTTTT
>WFKH01006014.1:552791-564464 GCA_016163765.1 Magallana hongkongensis
TTTTTTTTTTTTGGTTTGGTTTAGTTTGTTAGATCGCTGCTTTCCTAAACTAATTACGATGAGGAGTACAAAGCCAATCACTCTCTTCATCTATACCGGCACACGAGCGATGCCTCCAACTGGAACAACGAGTGAAGGGCGCATCACAACCTACCATTTCTTCTAAAAGATTTGGTAGTCTGCACTTACAGTCACAGTGAACCTCAATGTATGTCACCTTCTTTTTGTTTAATTTGGCCTTTGTCTCAATCCTAGGGAAAGGAGTGAATCTGCGCGTCTCAAGGCAGTGTATGAGATGTGGCCGTAAGTAAGGAGCGTCATACATCAAGAGGTCACTTCCCTGGTAATAATTGTAGCAGAACTGGACTGCGTTTGCGATGGCAAATAAACCACAGTCAATACTGTTTGTTTGCTGCTGAATTTGCGGAAGACGTACAGTTATTAAATTGTAGTCAGTGCCGTACAAACAAGCTAACTGAATCTGTAAAGAAGGTGTAAGTTTGCCGTTGGACATGCTATCTAGTACATAAATCTGTCCGTCCAGTTTCACGGAGGTTACCCAGTGAAATTTTCCATTATGGTGAATCTGGACGGCAGGTGACATGACGTTATTAAATTTAAGCCCGTACTTCCAGCAACTTTCATTCTCCTCCCAGATTGGTGTTTTTTCTGTTGGTTGTAAGCCTTTAATGTCCGGAAACTGCTGTTGTAGAATTTCTTGTACCTCATTAACAATATCCGAACACAATGGTTGGTTATTCTCAATTTTTTCTTTGTGCCTTGATGTCAGCCGGCCTACCCATGTTGGAGATGATGGTTCTACAGCAATGTTTTCCAATGTCAGTTTTCTCTTTTTTGCTGGAAGTTTTATTTCGGCTGTCTTTGTCTTTGGTGAAGTCTTTCTTTTTTTGAATGGTAAGTTGTCATGTGTGTTGTTTTCTTCACATGTCGGTGATGGAAGAGTGTCTAAACCACCTGGAGTGGAAAACTTTAGTTTCTTTTTTGACTTTGGTGTTTTATTTCTTGTATTTTCAATAACTGAATCAGGCGCAGGAGTCACTAAGATGTCAAGATCATTTTTTCTCGGGCATTTTCTTCCAGATTTTTTGTCGCTTCTTTTCTTACTTCTTTTGGAGAGGCTTCTTAAGCTTACGTCTTTTCTCTCGTCATCAAAGGGCAGACCAGCAAACATTTTAACGGCAATGATGTGATAACATCGAGATAGTGATGGGCATTGGCATGTCTCAGGATTTAATGTCACACAGTATTTTTTGTCATTATGCCCCTTAACTATGTAAACACCACACTCTGGCACATATGTTACACCACTATTGTCTACAACAAATTTGGCAAGAGATTTCTGACTAATGTTTTTGTCCGCATGTTTTCTCCCAGCTTCTGGCAAATCATCATCTCCCTCTGAATCTGACAAGTTTTGAAATTTAACTGACATCTTCTCGTGGGTTTTTGTTTCATCGAAAGCAGTGAGCGTGGCGGCGTTTGAAGGAGTGGATGAGGCGGAAGAGTCAGCGTGGGAAGGACTCTTGAGAGGACTCTCTAAATCCATGGACTCATTTTCGTTATTTTCGATAGTTTGTGTACTTGTTTTTTCCTTTTCAGGTTGGTCCTTCTTCGGGCGAACATCCATGGACTCATTTTCGTTATTTTCGATAGTTTGTGTACTTGTTTTTTCATTTTCAGGTTGGTCCTTCTTCGGGCGAACAACTTCCGATATTACAGAGCGTACGTACTGAATAATTTCAGATGGATCTATAATCTTGACCGGAACCTTGATTTCGTCCTTTTCTAGTTTGGCCTCTCTATACTTTGTCTTAAGCTTATAATTTCCTAATCCAGCACGACCCCTTTGAATTTCTAGATGGTAAAAGTTCTGTAGATGGTACAAACTAAGCATCATACTGTCCACTGGGAGTTCTTGCCATCCATTCATACGTTTTAAAACTGCATTTATACTCTCAGATGGGTTGTTCGTTATGCCGGAGTAGGGGTCGTACAGACCCGGAAATTTTTCAATAATCCAGCGCCCTGAATATTTCAGCAGATCGCTTTTCATGTACTTGTCGAAGTATGATTTGACACTCGCTGTCTATTTTGATGTGAGGTCTTCATATGTCACATAGAACTCGTCTTCTGATTCGCATTGGGCCATTTTTTTCCAATCTAAGAGATAAACCATTTTTTCTGTTTGACCAGCCTCTAATTTACGAAGTTCCTCCTTAAAGTCTCTCTTTAGATGATTCCAGCAATGGAGAACCTGCATTTGTGGGAAATATTTCAACGCAGATTTAGTAAGTGCGGGTTCTTTGTCTGTGACAAATGGAATCTTCTTTGACTTCAGTAGAGGAATTCTATCTGCCAAAAATTCGAAAAAACTGTTATGACATTTCGGGAGTTTCCTGTCGTGGATCAAAAAAGCCAATGGAAAACATGGTGTACCTTCAAATAGCACATGCTTAAAAACCAATGGGGACACATAAAAGTCGCCCAAGTTAAAAGTTGTGTCATACACAAGACATATAGGAGTGCTAGCATTGCTCTGAAGGAGTTCTACAAATGTGGTGACTATTTCCGGCAAGGCAAATATAGTCAGGAGATCTGGGAAAACTGTTATTTCTGCTACAAAGCCTTCAAGATGGTATGCTAACTGGATCAAATTGTAAATGTCATCTTTGCCCAGTTTTTCTTTTGACTTTTTCATGGCCTGATGATTCTGGATTTGTTTTAGATTTCTAGGATTTAAAACACCCTGATGTTCACCAGAAACATTTGGTCTTGTTGATAATTTCCTGTACACATTCATAGGTTTGCCTTGTGCATTCCTTATTTCGTTAAGCACTGATTTGGTTGATCTCGCATACTCTGTCGCATTTGATTGTTTTGAATTTCCATGAGTAAGTGGGGTGTAAATTTTTTCATCTCCAGAATATGTTACTAAAATACGCTCAGGCTTTTCTTCCAGGAAGTAAGCTGTTTCTGGTAAATTTGTTGGATTTGATAGGTCGTGCGCGTCCTTTGCCTGGTTTAGATCCTGGTAAGCGTATGTGGTAATAGTTCTTGAGGATAGTTTTACCACTGGAGTGGTTGACCTGACTCTTTCCAATAAAGCACCACGGGTATTGATCGCATGCCTAGTCTTCATGTGTCTTGCACTCAACCACGTAAGTTTCACCAGCTTTTGGTTTCACGGGTGGTTCATGAGTTATCAATGTCTGGTCTGGATCTAGTAAAATCTGATATATATCAGATTTAGAGATATGCTCTGTCTTGTACGGCATGCAGCCACCACCAAATAATAATTTCCCAGGCGGTTTAGGCAGAATAGCGTGAGATGCATCTGGGTGGACATCAAGAGATACGTCTGGATGGACATCAGGGGATACGTCTGGATGGACATCAGGGAATGCGTCTGGATGGACATCAGGGGATAGGTCTGGATGGACATCAGGGGATACGTCTGGATGGACATCAGGGAATGCAATATACCCTATGTAAAAAAAAAAAACAAAACTTCAATATTTGTGGGTCCAATATTTATTGAATACATTGAAACTATATTAGAAAGTATTTCTATGAGAAACCATCGATGTACAAACTGCTGCAATACTTTGTTATGAAATTAACAACCAGTAATTTGTAGTTGACTTTTGTTGTTATTCTTCTTATTTTAAAACACCTAATTCTGTACTTAATTTGTAATTTGTACACTTTAATAAGCTGCAGACCTTTAAATAGTTAAAGAATGAATAAATATATAATTATCTAGATAGAATAATAATATATTTTCTAATTATTTGGGTAATAACAATAAACTTTAATGATTCATTACAACTTTCTTGACTCTATTTGTGATTTCAGTTTAGCAGTGTTTATTTAGAACACACATTGGCTAGTCCCGTTAGGTGGCAAACAAAGGTGTTAATCTGTAATTGAGGGGAGGGAGGTATTACACCCCATTCATTTTTACCTGTATAGTGTATACACAAATTCAATGAACCGAAACAGTGTACAATTACACGTGACTTAATCAAAATTAAACAGTATTATTCCATGTATCTTTGACTCTTTCGCTTTTGTATTTATAATGGTTTGTTAAGTAAGAGCAGTTTGAATTTAAAAGAAACGTGCAAAAATTCAAGTGACTGTACATATTGCAACATTTCAATCAATGCATTATAATGGTGTTAGCACCCCGGGGGCCTATCGTGTTAGTCTCCTTTCTTTGTAATACCTGGCTGGGAGTTAGGACATATGTGCAATGGGTGAAGACTTCATATAACATATACAGTTATATTGCAGTCTTCCCCGAATGTCCAGCATTATCTCCTCCCAGGAGCCCCCAAAGGAACTCAGACACAGATATGAAAGGAGGTGTATATACATGTGAAAATAAATAAAGACATGTACTTAGTTGTCACCGTTAGGTATCCGTACATGTTATACTATACCTGGGCAGACGTTTACTGTTTGAGTTTTCAAATAATAATAAGGATTAAAACATTAATTATATTAACTTAAATTTTATTTACATTAACCGAAATATGTCAAATATGACCCCAAACAGTAAAACATATGCAAATCGATGATAGTACAAGTTTTAAACAATATACAAATAGTTTATTTCAATTTATTCATACATGTACCTTTTAAAACGGAGCATAAACGCGGCTGTGGTTGAGAAAAAAGAATCGAAAATACGAACTTTACCCATCTTTAAAAAATGAGTAAAATTTATAATAAAAGTGTAAAATCAGAGGTTTTTAAAGGCATTGGGTTAATTTTGAGACGATAATTGCAGTTATGCCCGCCCATGAAAATATGGTGCTTACCAATAAAATTTTGGATATTCGATTTTCATAAATCGATATCCAATAAAATTTGATTTCAATTCAGTATCGATATAATGATAGATAAGATAATTCTTGTTTGAATAAGTCATGTCCAATCGAATTTTGTTTTTCTAGAATATTATAAATAGCTTTAAATTGTCAAACTTAATCACAGCCAATATTTAAGATAATTTGACAATAATTATAATGTGCTTTTGTAGAGAGATCTTCAAAGAACATTAAATGATTGCGTAGACCTACCTGGATTATTTATCTGCTCAACTTTAGCTGATCAAAGAAAATAAAGAAATTGTTAAATAAATGCAGAAAAAAACTTTATAGAATAATGAAAATAAATAAATCTTAAAAATGTGGAATAAATAATTTTTTCCCAACATCTTATTACAATTATGATGATTTATAAACAAATCAATATGTACTTTGGTAGTAATCATTTATTTCATAACATGAAGTATATTTCAACAAAATTTCATGTCAGCTCAAATTTTCAGGTCATCTCATATATGTTCATTTGTTTCTTATTTCTGCGTAAAAATTGATAATGGTGTTATTTCATGTTCTTTTTTCAACACACCTCACACTGGAGTATGATAAATGCCGGACACAGTCATCTAATTTGACTCAGAACAACGGATCTTTTGCATAAAGATTTCAGGTCATCTAAAATTTTCAGGTCAATTCCAACTTTAAAAGGGGATCGCACTTCTGCGTAAATAACCGATAATGATGCTATTTAATGATATATTTAATGATATATTTCAACACATATATACCTGGAAATATGATAAAAACTCACAAACATACATTAAAATTGACGCAGAACATAGAAATGTATCAATTAAATAAAATTTCAGGTCATCTCAAATTTTCATGTCAATTCAAATTTTCAGGTCTTTCGTAATCCTGCGTAAATAACTGATCAGTATGATATATTTCAACACATATATACCTGGAAATATGATAACAACTAAAAAATAGATATTAAAATAGACGCAGAACAAAGAAATGTATCAATTATATAAAATTTCAGGTCATTTGAAATTTTCAGGTCAATTCAAATTTTCAGGTCTTTCGTATTTCTGCGTAAATAACTGCTCATTATGATATATTTTAACACATATATACCTGGAAATATGATGTAAACCCCCACAAAGTCATTTTATTTGACCGAAATCTTAGAAAAGTATCATTTATATGAAATTTCAGGTCTTTCAGGTCTTTCAGGTCATTAGTATTTCAGGTCTTTAGTATGTTCCCTGGTATATTGACCAATCCATGCTGTCATCCTCATTTCAATTACGAAGTCTCTCGAATAGTTTAAATTAGTCGATTAGACATCGAAAGTCGTATCTATGGCAGTGCTTGTAGTAGACCACATCATCGTTTTCTGTTGTTTTTCAACTTTGAGATTCGAAAACAGCGTATTTTATTCAAAATAATCAACGTTTATTCTCTTACTACTTAGGATTAGTAAATTTCTGGTGATTTCTAAACGCAAATGATACCGAGAATATAAAGTAAAAAAATAAATTGGAGCGGGAAACGGAACGAAATTTTCCGGACGCGGGAAATTTAAAATAATATTATTTTTGCACTTTTGTTAAAATACGAGCGCGCGGGTCCGACGAACAAGAAATCTAATTGGTGTGGCCTTAGTTACTTTTTGAGCATGTTGTTCCAGAAATATTTTGAAGCACAATGACATTTAATAATAAAGCTACAATATGTAGAAAATAGGAAAATTTTCTATATTAAAATATTTCTGATAAGGGGTCAAATGTACCTTATGATATAAATGTGGCGTATCAATTATGAAAAAGAACTTGATTTGGAAGTACATTGTACGTTAACACAGTCGTAGCGCAATAGAGGCAAATGAGGCATATGCCTCATATCTGAAACGACGATCAATTTTTTTATCATTTTTTTTTTAATGTCAGAGTGAACTCGCCAAATTTCCAGTTATGAAAAAAAATTAATTTACAGAAAATATTATAATATCTTGAAGATGACAACATAATGTTTAATCTTGATCCATATTAAACCCACCAACTCTCAACTGTCAAGCTGCTACCCTCACCATTCCTTTAGATCAACTACCCAGATTAGAAGAGATAATCGAAACGATAAAATTTTATAGTCTTATACTGCAAAACGTGCACCTTTTGCTTAACTGCAGAATGGGTGCGCTACAACTGTGGCGTACGGTTGTTGGTTTTGTTAACAGAATACATGCAGCGAAGGTTATGGATACAGTGTATGAATGATTTCTCTTAAATTTCATTAACGAAACATAGACTCTATTTGATTATTACGAAATGAATAGACTAGGAAAGAAAATATATTATTTTAAATTTACATAATGGTCCTTAAAACATACATAACTAATTTGTTAAAACTAACAAATGTCTGCTCTCATAAGTGGTAATTTTGCGTCCTTTTTGTAAAAATTTTCTAGGGGGAGGTCCCCTAACCCCCCCCCCCCCCCCTGGGGGGGCCCCCCCCCCCCCCCCCCCCCCCCCTTTGCGACCCTCCCGCACCCACCCCCTTCCGCGCTACGCCCGTCACTGAAGCCTTCGGCTTCAATTTTTGCCTACACATATATATATATGGGGCACGCTACGCCACTGTCAGAGTGTGGATTATCTAAAATACTGGGGCACCAAGGGGGTTTCAAAGTTTAACATAGAAATATATATGGAATTTTTAAAAAAAAAATGAAATAGAAGGATACAACGAACTGTTGATCGGGTGAGACCCATGTGACCTATGGGCCCCTTGTTTTAAGAGTGAGAGTTTGAGGTTTATAACGCGCAAAAAAGGCATATTATGCTTTGAAAACAAATTTTCTTGCAGATATTAACTTCTCTGTGGAAATTATGTTAAAATTATATCAATCAATAATAATACCAATAATGACTTATGGGTCTGAAATATGGATATCCGACTTCAAATGTGATTTAATGTCTTCAGAACAATTTACATTTGAAAAAACACAACACCTTATTTTTAAAGACATCTTAGGGGTACACAGAAAGGCATCAAATCTTGCTGTTTTATGTGAATTAGGACAATTTCCTCTGTATTATCTATGTATTGAGAATATGGTCAAATTTTATAAGAGACTGGAAGATATGGAATACGTACACAAATGACTATAATAATTACTTAGTAACATCTGCATTCAAAGAAGACAAAAAATTGTCTTCTAGAGTATCTTGGCAAAGAAAACTGTCTTCATTGCTACAAAAATTAAATATCAATTCTTTGAATATCTGTCACAAAATTTTAAAGAACAAGTTAAAAGAACATTATCAAAACAAAATACATGAACAACTGAACAATATATGTAACGCTGACTCTGGAAATTTGTCTTTTTATAGCAAAATTGTAAATCAAAATGAATATGAACTACAACAATACTTAAAACTACCTTTAAAAAAATGTGACATATCTGTCCTAACAAAACTAAGAATCAGTGCTCATTCATTATTTATTGAAACTGGTAGATATTCTAAACCTCCTATTCCAAGAGAAAAACGTCTATGTAATTTTTGCAAATTGTTTGTTGAAGATGAGAAACACTTTGTATTGTATTGTTCAAAATATGATCAATGTAGATTGAATTATAATGATATATTTAATGTGAACACATATACAAATGTCAATCCCATTAAGGAACTTGTCAATCCTAAAAACATATTACAGCTGCTAGAAGGATATATGTTGTTTTCTAAAAAACTGTTTCAACGCTAGAAAGGGAAGTCAACAATGAACACTTATACAATTTTATGAATACTAATAATAGTCTTCGCACAAGCCTAGTTTTGTTCACCCAACGTTTTGTCCATTGTAGATTTATTAGTTAATGTTTAACTTTTGCATGCTATGTTTAATGTTTTGTTTTATGTTACTCATATTCATGACTGTATGCCAACATGGTAATTGTCAATAAATGAATTGAATTGAATTATAATGGGTACTACTAAACAGAGAACTCTAGAGAACTTTAGAGAACTCTAGAGAACTCTTGGACTAGCGATTTTTCAATATTTAAAGTATTTAGAACGTGTTTTTGCATTTGATTTGATGAAAAAAGTTGTATTTTAGTCAAAATATATATTAAAAACATTTGGTTTGAAGTAAATATTTCACGCACAACATTTATGTTTGGGGAGAGTAAAATATTCTAAGGTTCTCGATCCCGAGCAGTTTATACGTGCATTACTCTTTTTGAAGGTTTCTTTAAATTCTTTAAAAATCAACATTTAATATAATTATTAATATTGGATTTTATTTAGGGTTAATTATTTTTATATTTTGTAGCTGTTAGTTTCTTTATTCTCCGTTCGTGTTTTGCTATGATTTTAAGATATGACTTTTTGCTTGTCAACTTCAAATCTTGATAATTTACCTGTAATAAACAACATTATTCCATGAATATGTGTATATAAATGGAAAATCCAAAGAATATCAGATCCACTATGGCACAATTCTGGTGTGGAATACACTTAAAGATACTAAGCGTTTAAACTGCGAGTTGTAATCCGGTAAATTCAAAATTTACAATATGATACAACAATCTGACAGAAATGAAATTTTAAACGAATTACATGTAGTTTGATTTATTTCCCTACAGTCTCAAAAAGTAATGAAAGTATTCATTTAGTGCATACTTTTGATTAAACACCTCTTATATACTGGCATTGCATGTACACGCAGTTTGTAGAAAGATTTGAAAACATACAAAGACCAGTATTCATGTCAATAACCTTCTATATTCGTTTTATTAGCTACCATATAATTTATATTTAAACAAGAAATATTATGACAAATGTAGTTTATTTTCAATTTACAATGTACATGTATTATCTTGTAGCATTTTGAAAATGTTTCTTTAAGATCCTTGTATTTAATTGATAACAATTAAATAGCGGTTTTTGGACGGTAAAATAGTTGACCGTGTACATGTTAAAAAAAAATAAAATCAAATAAGAAATAAAGAATCGCTCTTGATAATTTTGTTCGAGGCGTGGTCAACTCCAATAAAGTCCAAACGGCGAAAAATTACATTTCAGCAATTGTACGATTAAATACAGTCATGTATTAAAATATTAATTATGCAAATCCTGTTTGTGCCCCAGCAATACGTCATTTCAATTTATTGAACTACATTAGGACGAACTTAAAGTCACCATCTTTTATTCAAACATCTCATCTTCTGCGTGATGAAACGCTAATACGGTTACTTTATGTTACAGTGTAGGATATCAACAAGTTTGATAAATTATAATAATACAGAGAAAATAAAATTAATTTAGTTAAATGGTTCTCTTACAAGTTTACGGGCATGCATCTTCATGTTTTTTGGGGGGTTTTTTACGTTTATCGCAAAGCTCACTTGGGTGTATTCGCTGCGAGCGATGGACTGATGCGTTGAGTGACGACACTATTGGGATCGCGAGTTGCAGTTATAAAACAAGCATTTTCATTGGCCGTTTTAGTACCCGCCCACTCTTACCTTCTAACGTGGTATTGTTAATTTATGCACCAACTGCCAGATGTGTCGTTTAACTCTGTATCTGAACTGCAAAAACTAAATCACTGCAATAATTGACAGTTCTCACAATAATCGCTTCTTCTTTTTTTGTATAAACAATTGTCAAAAACACGCTGTTTAAACAGGTCCAATCCCCAATTCATTTTTCAGTATAATACATACTTCATCGATAAATTCAAATCATTTTAACGCATCAATTTAAGATGAGGCAGTATTTATTGTGTTGTAGCTTATTCCAAAGAATTCACAACAGATACTGACAATAAATATTACATACATTGCATTTTATTGAACTTTGACCGATTAATATGACACACTTAGAACTACAAGTGTGCATGTGTTTTCAAACATACACAAAATTTGAAATTTACGGCATATATACACGTGTTCAATAACTGATCTGTGATTAACGTTATTTTGTAACTCACTTAGTCTGTAGAAACATTTATTTAATTAAATGTTCCTCGATATTCATCAGACAATATTTACTACTGATGTTTACACTTTACTTGCCGCTGATATTCTCTCAAACACGCTAATCGACCTCGGATTGTAAAATTCACGTGCAGATCGAGTCGCCATTTAACTGTCAGTTTTAAACAAACCACACTTTTTCATTTTGCGGAGATGGTGACGATGTTTCAAAGATTTTCAGTACACATTTTTTGTAAACAAAAAAGTAAAGACGTATGCTGTAAAACGTCTAATGGATTTCACGGCGTGTCTACCCGATTTTCCCGTGGATCTACATTTTGCAACAAGTTTTTTGTGAGGAAAAACTGTTCAACTCATGCGATTTTCCATATACATATATGGTACATTATGAACGGTAACGTAAAATTTATTTGTTTAATAAACAGTTTCTGACGAATTTTTTCACAATGAACTGAATAACATTATTCGATAGGCGAAGATACAATCTGTGACTGATAATCCATATGCGCCGATCCCTGCTTTTAGGGATCTTTTTTATTTTCTTTTTTCTTTTTATTAACATTATTTACACATGTACACATTTACACATGTACGTAAACATCGCCCCGTTTGTTATCAAATAACTCTGTAATTTTAAACTTGCTAGTACAACTTTATGAGAAGTTTTCTTTCTCCGACATATATTTGTTCTCAACATGCATTTGATAAATGGGCGGGTCTATATAAATGTGCCAATCAAAATCTTTCTTGCGAATCGCAATTGAAATACACACCCCTGCGAATGTGTTCGGAATGTTTTCTTTATCGTTG
>WFKH01006014.1:564564-584579 GCA_016163765.1 Magallana hongkongensis
AAATTTCGAGCGGAAGTATAAGTGTTCGGATAATATTCTCAAAATACCTAAGTACTGGTCGTTTTTCATATCACATCCTACTTTGATTTATGTTAAAACATGAAAATCTATTAAGATATATGTCTTATTTCATCATCTAGTTGTTATTTAAACTAAACGATGATATTCAGAACAGAGTTATCGTTCGTGTTTAACCACTCTACACGTGGTTGAAGATATAAACATTGGGTTGCTTAATAAAATCATAGCCATGTTTTATCCTTTTGGTTTGCAATACCTTGCTTTTTAAAAAATAAATGCGTGTCTGTTTTGTATTAAAACTTCGTTTATCGAGCCATTTTCAAGGTACATTCTGCATAAAATAGTATAGTCTGTTTCACTATTGATGCTATTACTAGGTCAGGCGCGGATCGAAAATTAATCTTTTGGGGAGGATCGCTACTAAGCATGTTAACTGTTGCAACAGCAGAAAAAAAACCTATATTTTCAATTGTCACATTTATTTCTAGAACTCATTTTATCCACCAATTAATGAAAATAAAGTTTAAAATCAATAAACGTCTAGATTTTATATTTGACTACAAGTACTTAGATTCTAGGAAATAGACTATAAATACGAGGCAGGATTTTTACTGCGAAACTGACAGGGTCAAATAAAACCACGTGGTCTAAATTTAAATGACAATAACATTCGCAGGGGTGTACACACCGTCTAGAAAGTGTCATCACTCAACGCAATGCTACATCGCTCGCAGCGAATACACCCAAGTGAGCTTTGCGATAAGTTGACTTTCTAATAATCTCTTGAATATTTTTCTATTTGTGTCTAAAGTAAATATACTTTCATTTTTGCATTGTAAACTTCGTTGAATTTACTGGCTAATAAAATACTTTATTTATCTATTTTGACAATATGCTCTTGACATTACACTGACCTCAGGTCCCTAAAAATATTTCTTCTTACATGTATATTAAGATTTTTTCCTGTACTATAAAAATGTTATATTTATAACTACAGAAAATGATCTTTATTATAAAAAATATTTCTAACGTAAGGTGCCTGTGCACAGACACTTAATTGCTTTTCATTGAAATGCTTAAGATATATTATGATGTGTTTTTACGTGCATTATATACCAATGGCATGAGGTAAACTTCACTCACAGGCACCTGACGTTATATATTTTTCTCATAATCATGAAAAATAACTACCCTATTATTAGATATACGATATTTATTTTTATTATGAGAAAAATAAATAACGTCAGGTGCCTGTGACTTTACTGTAGAAACAAGTGACTTTGCATGATAATGATATATGCATGTCTAAATGACATTAGATCGGGATCGGAGTTTGACGATCACGCCGACTGGATTTCCTTCGGGAAATTGCCTTTAATTAGTTTAAAACAATTTTAATGATATTATATATGTAGTATAACATGCAACTGAACAGATACAAACATAATAAAGCATTTATTAGCCCTTTAAAATGAAAAAATCCAAGAGTTCTCTAGGGTTCTCTAGAGTTCTTTAGAGTTCTCTGTTTAGTAGGACCGAATTATAATGGATCATGTTGGTTTACTGGCCTTGTGTTGTGTGTGACGTTGTTTCATAATAAAAGTCTAAAATTAATGAATGACTGTGCTACAACTCGATCAGTAAAATATTAAGTTTTAATATTTTCCCCTAAAGAATTCAAGCGTCAAAGGTACTGAGATCGGCAACAGGAAAATCGAAATATATCGGAACTCTCCATTTTGAAGGTCACAACGATGGCTTTTCGGCGAGCGTTGAAAAGATTATTACAAGAGATCCCAAACCAGGTTGGTAAAATCATGTATGAAAAAGATACAGCTGTTTGATCAGAATGTGATTTACATCGTCAAGAAATCAAATCGTTCAGAGGTTTTGGCATTTGGAAGGCCACGTGGGAATATTTGCAGACGACGTTCTGTCAACAAGCAGTGTAGTTTCGTTTCGTTTAAGGATCTATTTAGTCATTCAAAAGTTACTGATAATAACAAATTTGATGCCGTTGTTACGATTTTAGATTTCATTTTTATGAAAAGGAGAGAAACTTTCACTCTAAGGCTGTATATCAATGAGCTGATAAATGTCTGAACTGAGAAATACCCACAAATGCAAACTCATTCATGCGCGGATCTAGAGGGGGGGTCGGGGGGGTCCCGACCCCCCCTGGAAAATGAAAATTTATTAAATTTACATAGTAAAATTATCGCAAATATGCCTCGGACCCCCCCTGGCAAACACAATTATCCTTCGGACCCCCCCTGGAAAAATTTTCTGGATCCGCGCATGCTCATTAGAATTCAGTTGTCTCAGATTATGTTAATCTGCTAGAATGGTTTAAATATGACAAATTTTGCACAAATTCATTGTTTAATGCGTTATTTTTTTGCCATCTCTGTGTTATTAATGTGTGATACAGGCTTGAATGATGGGTTCACCGTTGGGATTTTTCACATTTTAGTGTGTGTATTTGCAGGGCTCACGATGTTACTCCACAGAAGCCAGGCAGATGGTGACCATGATTCCCGGGGACGGAATCGGACCAGAAATCTCCCAGTCCGTGAAGGATATCTTTAGTGCTGCAGGGGTAATTAATGGACTTTGTATAGCCACTTTATACATTGTTTGCATGGTAAAGTGTAAAATGTGGTATGAGTTCTGTTATAAGAATAACAATAGTTTATTACGATTAGTGTAGGTATTGAATTATTAATTTTTGACATTTAAAGTATCATAACATGGACTGGTGTGCCTAAAAACTGAAAAATGCTGATAATGCTAGAATTTATTCAATGGTTTTCATAAAGCCAACAAGCTTAAGGTTGTGGGCTCAGTCTACTTCATAACGTATGGCAGTATAATTAGATAAAGACAGAGTTCAAACAAGTGATAAATGATTTTATATTATCCAGCCTATCTGATTTCTATAACTCAGTGCTATTACTTAAGCAAGAAACCACAAACTTGTTCCATGAGAAGTCATATTCCATCACAATTCATGAAAGATCCTCTATATGAAATAAATTGTATGCCTGGTTTTATTTTTTGGGGGCTGCAGGCCCCTGTTGATTGGGAAGATGTGGATGTCACCCCTGTCAAAGGCCCCGATGGGAATTTCCGACTCCCTCCCAAGATTTTTGAGTCCATGGACAGAACAAAAGTTGGACTCAAAGGTCCCTTAGCCACACCGATAGGAAAGGGTCATCAGTCCCTTAATCTGGCCCTCAGAAAGTGAGTTCTCAGCCAGAGTTTGTCTCTGTTCTCAAATATACTTAGTTACATCTATTTATTATGTACTTTATAAACCTAAGTTACATCTATTGTTTATGTACTTTATAAACTTAAGTTACCTCTGTTTATCTATATCTTTGATGAAGAGCCTTTAACCTGTACGCCAATGTTCGCCCCTGTAAGTCCATAGAGGGATACAGAACCCCGTACAATGACGTCGACCTGGTCACCATCAGAGAAAACACGGAGGGAGAGTACAGCGGTATAGAACATGTGGTCAGTTTATTATATCAATACTGGAAACTAGGGGTGCAACGATACACTTGCCTCACGATACGATACGTATCACGATACAGACAATATGATACGATACGTATCGTGATACTTTTGATGTGCTTTTAAAAAATAACAAACAATTACGCATACTTTGGTATTGTTTAATCTCCAACTTTTAGTTACATAATTTTTTTCCACATATTTTTCCTAATCAGCTGTATAAATATCAGAATGTCAACATGATCTGCATAAGGTAAAAATCTAATGTTGACATCAATTAAATTATTTATGCTCTTATTATAGATGTAATGAATTTTCTGAAAGCAAATTATTTAATGACTAGGATGACCTTTAATTTTCATTGCATTTTTGCGCATCTAGGAATGTGGCATTAATTTCTTGCGACAACAGACAAATGCATGGATAATGCCGTTTTATACAAGATGCAATAAGCATGTCGTTTGTTTGTAGGAAAACGTCTGCAAAATAGTGCTTGCATGTAGAAACACTCAATATGGGAACTTTGTTAACCAATTTCGTTTATCCTACAAAACCCAAAAAGTTACCATATCGAAGATTTATGGAATGCACTGTAGCTGGGTGCAAAATTAAATAATGCGAAGCACATTTTTCAACACTGGAAGCCATTTTGAAAATATAATTTTCAAACCAAATCGGACGGATAAAAATTTTCCGGATCGAAATACCGAACCGCGGTATAGCCTACAGTATCGTGACATTGAACCGTAGCATATTTTTACCGTGATATACCGTCTCACGGTTTATCGTTGCACCCTTACTGGAAACATCAAATTGAATGCCTATGTAAAAGTACTTTTCCTGGTTGTATTAACCACTACTACTGCACCGGCATCATAGTCTGACACACAGATATCATCTAGGTTCCTATTCTCAGTAATGTATTTACTGTAACCAGATGAATACAGACTGACACACAGATATCTAGGTTCCTGTTCTCAGTGATGTATTTACTGTATTAAACCAGATGAATACAGAGAATGTCCTTTGTTTGAATACTTTGTTTCTCTGTGGAGCCAGAGTAACACACAACTTTTGTGTGTATATTATCATCACTAATTTTCTTTTAACCAATCATCATTTGCGTTACAGATAGTGGATGGTGTGGTACAGAGCATTAAGAAGATTACAGAGGAGGCGTCGATGAGAGTGGCCGAGTACGCATTCGCGTACGCTCGAGACAACAACCGAGACACGGTCACTGCTGTCCACAAAGCCAACATCATGTTAGTCCTGTTGTCTGTCTGAATAACTTCAAGTAACATGTAAACTCCTAAACAATCAAAGACCCTAGAGGTCTGATATATTGAACTGCATAAACTACTAAATGATCATTTATTGAAAGGGTTGATGACAGCAAATTGCAGGATGATAAATATCGTAATCACATCTTTCAAAGATGTTCAAAAATTGAAGCTTTTCAGTGACTAAATAGTCAAGTAAGGCCTAAGAAAAAAAATTGTTTGTTTCCACTTTCCCGACCGACCCTAGCTTTTACCTCCCGACTCAAAACTTTTTTTAAGGATTTTTGATGGAAAATCTTTTTTTTTTTTCGTTTTTATCTGATTCGGAAAAAAATTACTCAAAATTTTGGTCACAAAAACGCTTGAAGCAGTTACTCTTCTCAAATCAGTGTAACTCAAACATTTTGTTTCAAAATGGCTGTATGTTTCCATGTGTTGTAGATTTTAGTAATGCTCTCATTGTTGGCAGAGGAAGTATCTGATTTATAATATCATTTTTGTGTTTTCTTAAGACCAACTTAATAGTCAGGAATGATATTAAAAGTATTTCTCATTTTATACCATTCAGCAGTGTCAGTATCTAACCGGCATGTATGGATACTCTAATATTAAAGGAAAAAAAAAATTTGAAAAAATAAAAAATAATTCCGACCGACCGACCCTACTTTTTTTCAGCATGAAAGCGGAAACAAACTTTTTTTTTTGTTAGGCCTAAGAGACCAGAGGTCAATTTACCGTATAGCTGGTTTTTTTGGCGGGGATATAATTTTGGCCTATTTTGGCGATTTTTGAAAATTCACCAAAATTAAAATCGCCAAATTTAAGTACTTTCTATACAGCTTTTATTGACAAACATGTAGTTTTTATAGATTTTTTTTTCATATATTTTTTAATGTCTGAGCATGATAAAAATGGACAAAAATATTGTTACATGCACACAGTGTTACAAACACAAATGTACATTTACTCAAAATCGATACAAAATTAAAGTAAATAAATAGAAAGTAAACATTATTATAAATTAGAAGTTAATTGTTTAAACACCATATCACTTTTCCCTATTCATGTGTGTAATTAGCCCCAGTGTCAGGGGTGTTAGCTTGTGTTGTTTTAGGAGACATGTGATTCAATATCGACTCGGGTGCAGATTAACAGTTTCTTCACTAACAATAAAATTAAAATTGATTGTTAATACGGTATACTTTTTTCATGCACATATTAAGTACTATTTAGTTATTTCTTTTGAAAATATTAAAGTGAGACAGAATGAAACCAGGGTGATGTTTAAATTTTACCACCTTGTAATGGTGACATAGGATTTTTGCTCAAGTGCATTAACTTCTCAGCTATTAAAAATAAACTGACAAGAGATTTTTAATGAAGGGTAAAGAATTCACCAAAATTATATCTGCCAAAATTAAAGGTATACCTTGTTGGCCTAAGTCCGCTAAATTTGTGTCCCGCCAAAAAAAACAGCTATACGGTATATGGGTCAGATTTGCGGTCGTAATTTCTCATTGATAGGGACATACGAGCTGTAATTTCAGTAAATCAACTTACTTACAATGTAAACTTGTTTGAATAAGATGGAATCTGATCTTTACATATTAAGTCTCCCTCGTGACTTCAGGCTTTTCTAACAATCTGTTAATAATCATGAATGTGTTACATAGATGTCTATGACAACTCACTATTTATAAACATTGCAGTCAATATAAGAAAAGTCCTATCTATGTGTTTAAATAAATACATAAATAACTCCTGATATATCACAGAAAAGATATTTTCTCTGTTTAACCAATGCATCAAATTAATGAGGAACTACTCCATTATACAATTAATTTAACATCCTGTGAACTGAATGCATTTTATCTGGGGTGTTATTCAGAGATTTGTGGAGATGTCTTACTTGTCGTTCTTACTTGAGTTTTGATTGGTTTGCAGGAAGATGACAGACGGATTATTCCTGAAATGTTGTAGACATGTCGCTGAACAAAACAAAGACATCAAATTCAAGGAGATGTACCTAGATACTGTTTGTTTAAATGTAAGTCACAAAGAAACCTGGTGGTTTTTTGGTTCTGTGTTTACTACAATGTAATATACTTATTGCAAATCATTTTGTAACTTGCATGTGTGTCTAATCATTTAAATCTAAAAATGTATAGTGATGTTACCACAATTGAAAACTAATAGCAAGTCTTGCATACAATCTCACAGAACATACGCCAACTCATTGAACTCTACTCTGCTTTGATAATACATGTACATGTATTCATAATTTCCAATCCACCAATTACATACTTAAGACGCTGAGAATTATGAGAAATGATTGATAACGGACAATTCTTTAATGGCTGCATGTTCTGAATGCTAATACTGGTACATGTATACATTTATGGAGAATTTCTTTTCAGATGGTTCAAGATCCGACTCAGTTCGATGTTCTGGTGATGCCCAATCTGTATGGAGACATTTTAAGGTTTGTTATTGCAGGTTGACTGTAAGAGTGACCAACCTATAACAAGAATGAAATAATAATTCAATTTAAAGATAGAACAACAAAAACACAATTGTCATAAATGGCAGGTGAAGTTGTTCAAATAAAAATTGTATCGATCCATCTAAAAGGCTAATTAAGAAATATTTATAAACAAAACTACAGTAATAGCAAAACCAGTACAGTGTATATGATTTTAAAAAAAGCATATAATGGAAGATTTTGCATAAATATATATCATAACATGTACATGTAGCTAGTTTATGTACATTTACTCGGTCACATTTGTATTAGATTCATTTATGAACAAATATTAGACTAGTAGATTTTTATACTTAATTTACTTTAAGCAAATTGAGTTGTATATTTATTCTCTGCTATCTTAAGCTGACTATTTCTCATTGTGTGTATTTTGTATGGACAGTGACCAATATATGATGAAAAAACAAACAACAAATAATGGAAGATTCTGAGTAAATCTGTATCTTCTATACATGTCCCAGTAGCTGTTTGATGTGTTCAAACCTACTTCTGGTCACATATGTCCACTTGTATTAGGCTAGTTTTGCTGTATAGTTATTCTGTGATACCTTAATCTGACTATTTCTGATTGCGTGTGTTCTCTATGGACAGTGACCTGTGTGCCGGACTGATCGGCGGCCTCGGGGTAACACCTAGTGGTAACATTGGCCAGGATGGGGCTATTTTTGAATCCGTAAGTAAATCAAGTGAGAAAAAGTAGATTAAATACCATAAATGATAATTGTCTAACAATACATTAAATAATAGGAAGAGTCAATTTTTCCATATATGGAAGTTACCACAGCTATTTGGAAATAAGACATGAATTGTAGCATTCCTTGTTTTGAAAGTAGCTAAGTTTCATAAACTATTCTGCATCATTGGATTTGATCATGTGCTTATCTGTAATGATCACCTTATAAAGTCATAGAAACACTACATATGTTCTCTTGTGTTTTGTGTGTCTCTTTGCCGAGTTCTATAATATGTTCCTATCTGTGTTTTATATGTAATGTAGTACATGTGTCCCTTTACTGTATAGGTACATGGAACTGCCCCAGACATTGCGGGGGAGGATAAAGCTAACCCCACAGCCCTGCTGCTCAGTGCGGTCATGATGCTTCGCTACATGGGGCTCAGTCCCTACGCTCAGCGCATTGAGATGGCCTGCTTTGATGTGATTCGAGAAGGAAGGGTGAGTATCAGTGAAAAAAGCAAAAACTTTCTTCATCATTTTACTTTAATTTTATATTACTTTTATACTTAGTTTTTATTTTTAAGTCTGAAGTTTTTTTGAAAACTCTTTGTCTGTGTTTAAATGATATTTGTTCATTGCTTTAGCTTTTAGTGTTGTTTACTTACAGGTGCTAACTGGTGATTTAGGAGGCTCGTCCAAGTGTTCAGAATTCACTGAAGAAATCTGTAGGAAAGTGCGCGAGTCGGAGTAAGCCAAGGACAGAGAAATAGGAATTATTAATTTATTGAAATTGTATTAAATACCAGTTAAAAACACTGTTTGTGAGGGGATTGTTAAGAATTCGGGTAAACTTGTTTATCTGTCAGTAAATTTTGTGATTGTATAAGAAATATCAGAGTCGTGGAATTTTTTTAATTGGTTGTATTACTAGTATTTAGAGTTCTGACAGTAGTGTTATGTAATGTAACCTTACTCATCACCATCTGTAGCGTAAAACAAGTCCCATTTATTAAGTTCTTTCAGAGATTTTATGATTAAGTTTTGTTTTATGTGTACATGTTACTGAGCTCACTTAGTTTTGTTTGTTATGAGGTTTACTAAGTAATATCTCTCAATAAACTTTGAAGTCTAGATTAACTAGTTAATGCATTTTTAAACAGATTTTATAAATTAACTCTTTGGGTGAATTTGATTTCAAACAACTTTATATTTCAACTACAGTCAAACTTCGTTATCTCGAACTAGATGGGATTGTTTAAAAACTTCGAGATATCCGAGTATTCGAGATATCAAGGGTAAAATACTTAAAAAATAAGTGGTTGGGACTTTAAAATCACTTCGACATATCCATTGTAATCGAGATATCAGTGTTCAAGATATCGAAGTTCAACTGTACTTGTATTCTTCCTGATACAAACTAGCCAAAACTAAGACTGCTTTGAACGATAGGCATTATATGGTGTCGTACAGTTGCTGTATTTTTGTGAATGGTAAGTATTCTTTTATAGGATTCTATATGTATGTTTTCCATATGGGACTTTTGAATAATATGCACTGTCTCTTAACCTTCATTTTAATCACGTTGGTGAAGACTGATCTTTTGACAGCTGACCACAGTGAATCTCGTGAGAAGAATTTCTAGTTGCGTTTGAAGGTTGGCCCACCATTTATTGACCCAGTAGCTCTGTCCTGCTTTACTTTGCAATATTTTATTATGTCTGAGATGTTACAATGTCCTGTACTTTGCTAATAAAAAAGTAATACTCAGATGTTAGATGAACAATGATAAATCTGTGTGGACCAGAAGATTGACTTTGACTGTAGAAACTGTTGACTTATTTGTTGTAAAATTTTGGTTTTTGTTTTGTATGTCCTGTGAATATAAAGAGATGTCGGAAATTAAGCTCTGTCAGAGTTCTTTTCATGTTGTTAACTCTTGTTCATTGTATAAGAGTTCTCCATTAGTGAGGTTATCTATTGAATCAGATTTGGATCTTCTAAATTATTTTTTCAGGGCTGAGGAAATAATTCTTTCTCATACCTTATAAATTGTAATGTAGAATGCTGGTTGCTGTCTTAACAATAGAACTATGATGTTTTAGATTAAACTCCCTTGTAATTATTTATGAATCCTACAAAGAGATTATCCTCAGTCAATTTGTTGACTAAGAGAACTTCTAGAATCAGTATGTAACTATATGAACCCTGTTTGCACATTGTTCACGCAACAGCTCTCCCTATACAGGTCTTAAGCCCCTACAGTTAACTCATCCTGCATGAGGACAAGTTATCAATGGATTATGGACATTAATATTTAATTCCATGTCTACAAGAGTGCAATAGGCAATAAAATTGAACAAATAAATTAAATGTATTGTTTCTCTGGCACTACCGCATTAGCTGCCAGATTGATTAAATTTATTGCCATATTGGAAAGGGGAAAATTTTAAGTTAAAATGTGAAAGTCTTGCAATAAACATTAAAATACCAACCAGCCTCTTTGTTTGTTTTTTCTATATAAATATATAACACAAACAAGTGACCTTCATATTTTTTGGTAAAATTGCTTTAATATATTAACTTTAAAAAATTCTACATCATGAATTAAACTTATGTAACCATGTGAAATAGGTAATATTTTAAAGTGCATTGTAGAAAAAAAATATTAAAAGACAACTTTTCACAAAAATTTATTTACCTAAGGGGGAAATACTCATAAACGAACAAATACAAAATGACACAATATATTTACTCAGAAAATTAAATACAAAACAAAAAATAAAGTTTGAAATGATGTCACCATAACAAAACCCATATAGTTCATACTGGTCTTTATTCTATAACAACAATTGTTCGTAAATACTCTACCATTGTGTACTAAACATAATCTATATTCAATAATATAATTGAACTTATAAAAATGTATAGCAATCAAACATAACTTAACATTTTACAGATTAGAAAAAAACATAATAAAACATAATAAACCATATCATGAATTCAAACCTTTTAAAAGATCCCATGAATTAATTTTTTTAAATAAAAAAAATCACAAACTATTCAAAACTCACTATTACTACCATGCCACACATCAAAAATAAAGAATTCATCATTCCTCTAGCATTAAATAAATTCTACACGTATACACCAATGTGAATGTTTAGACGAATTTAATGCAAGTGTTAAATGTTTATTAATAACATTAATAAATTCTCGGAAGATACCTTATTGCAGCATTAAAAGAGTCCACACTTCCAAAAAACTGAACGTTTAATATTAGTAATACATGTAGTTTGACAAATACAAAACATCATTAGACTAAAGGATAGCACGCTTCTCAAAATTCATCATCAATAAGATACCATGACAAAGTCTAACTTAACAATTAACGTCGGTAGCTACACAAGTATCTATACATGTATATACGCATAAAACATTTGTAGGGAAAACAACTTGAAACTGAGATATCATCTTAATAGGTTTAATTACTTCTTCTCTATATTAAAATCTTATTTAATTTGCTATATGAAATACTCGTTATTCTTTAAGATAAAATGTATCAGCTATACATTTGTATCAACATGAACCCTACCCATCAGAACAATGTCACATACACTCTCTAGCACTGTAAGGAATGTATTCAGTAGTTATCTAAACTGTTTCAACCTACATGTAGTTTATATTCGTATAAATTTAGAATTATCGAATTGAATTAAGACAAATTGTGCATCTAAATATGCTGACCCAAGTAACTGTGACGAAAAAATCCACGTTTCAAATAATTCAAACAGTTAAAACGACATCAAATATTCACAAAGTTAGGTAAAGTTACTAAACATAACTACACAGACATGATAAATAAAAGTATTTTCCAAACACACTGAATCTCATTTTCAACCTAAACAATACTACCACGACTAAAAACAGTTTTGTGAATACGATTGCTTAATTTACGCTATTTCTCTCCCTTTATGTACCCCAATGTTCATCACAGAGGTCAATGATTTCCTGGGCGATACGACACGCCCCTTCGCCTTGTTCAGCGGTAAACGCCTCACCGGGGACGTGGCTTACAGCCGGATAAATCATTAAGTCCTGGTTGTCACAAACCTCGGATCTGAACCTTCGACAAGCCTCAGTCAGCTCTGGAATGGACAGGCAATGTGAAAGTGAAACCAGATCGTGATTTTTCAGGTTATCATAGGCCTTTTGTGCATCCTGACGATACAGCAAACTCTTCAGGCTGGTATCTATGGTCTTAAATAAAATCCAATTATGTCAAATAATGAACATATTTGCATTTATATCCAATATATAAACAATTTAAAAATACCTTTTTTAAAATAATATTTTTAAAAACCCATATTTTTTAAATTCGCTGACATTTTACAAACAAGTTTTACAGACATATGTATTTTAATTGCAGTCTACGTTTTGTGTTAATTTTTGATTTTTTAAACAATTTTTTCAATAAAAATAAAAGGGTTTTAAAAACCCTATCTACATTACAAAATTTACATATTAGATGAATAATTAACCCACCAAGTGACATTTGTAACATATCCAATTCATTCCACTGCCCCAATCGGACGATACAGATTGTTCTCTTTCCACGAGTGCGGCTTTCATGTTGTATTTGGCTTGTTTAAACCACAGCTTCCCAATTTGAGGTTGAGGATTTGGCTGGTACTCCTCCGAACTCGTTCCTCCTCCCCCTCCACAGAATGCCCAACCTGAATAATTTCTCCGTCTTAGATGTCGAGAACGATTTGCGTAATCATTTATCCAGCCATCGTCATCTTCCCTCCTGGGCTGCGCATGCGTAGGTTTACGTTCACCATAGAAAACATAATCTTCCGTATTTTTTCTGTGTCTATAGTAAAAGTTTCGCTGCCTCGTGAAACTTTCAGAACAATTTTGAACTTGTTCTTTGAATTCACCATTCTTCAACCGACGCCAAATCTCGAGAATATACTGGGTTATCTCAGTCGCAATAGGGTTATTTGGATGTCTGTCTGGGTGCCAATTCAACAATATTCTATTCTTAACTCGTCTGAAATCTTGTTGACCATACTTCCATGCTTCAATAAGTGTCATCTTGATTTCTTCGAATATCACTCCTTTTCGAGTTTGGTATGCTTCTCCTCCAAGGTCAGTATACCTTTCTAGCTCACGGCTGGGAGTCTCATTGTCAGCGGGAACAAACCGATATAGTTTAAATGCAATTTCAGGACGAAGCTTTGAACCGTCATTAATTTCATACATGGGAAACATGTTAGTGTCGTTTTTCTTTATGATCTTGACATAAATGTAAACATAGTCTGCTACTTCATCGAACGCTGGATTTAAGATCTCTAAGGCTACAATCTCGTTAGGCCGCAAATTTTTAATAGAATTCTCCAAATAATCATGAAGATCCACGGGTACGTATGACCCCAACTCTGGTTCCCATTTGAGTTCCACGCTTACTTTTAATCCGGATAATACCTCATTTATTTCGTCGACGGTCTCAGATTCCAGCAATCTTTTGATTGGTGTTTGGTATTGATTAGTAACATCACTGGTACATTTGACTATGGCATCAAATGCTAGATCTCGAACATACCGAAATAATGAACTAGTACCCTGTTTTATTTTGATAAACACCACTGAATCATCCGGATCATAAAACATCTCCTTAGATTTGTTTGAGTCCCGAATTTCAACACCATTTGATTTATAAATAAGAACTGTTTCTAAATCTGACACCTGTTCAAAATACAATCTCTCCAAATTCAATCTATAATGTTCTTTTTCACTATCGCGTATACTTGTTGACAGTGAAAAAATGGCAAATAAAGCTTCCATAAACTCTTTTTTGTGAATTCTTTTGTTAAGATTTCTAATTTCTTCAGAAGATTTACATTCGTCTTTTTTGCACACAACTTCCTTCACCTGTTGTGAAATACATTTAGGTCTGAAATTTGAGGGCAATAATAAGAGCAACTTATTTCGAGAGTAACTGGAATGAGCTTTTTTAACGAATTGAATATCGTTAACGTTAGTTAACCGCTCTTCAAAATCTGGTATATCGCATATTGTCAGACCGAACGATTTTTCTAATCTATTTGCGTCTGTTGGTAGGTAAACACAATGAAACTCATTCAATTTATCAAATTTTTCTTCTTCATTCATTGAGAGATGAGACACTTTATCGACTGATTCCAACAATCCATTCATAGCTTTCTGACAAACAGATAATTCTTCGCACATTAGTGGCCGGTCTCCGATCAGGGATTTGAGCACATGAAACACTCGCACATAATGAAGATAGGTAGCTTCGTTAGTTACACCAAGTTTTCTGAAGAAATCAAAGTGTGCCCCAAAGATTTCACTCCCTCGGCATAGGTAGGTTGAAATTTCGTCTTCTCTTCGAAGTTCCAAAACCATTTGGTCCCATCTCAGAAAACAATTTTTCTTGTCATTGTAGAATAATGGCGTTTCACTAAACCCAATCTTCATTTCTTTTACTGCATTATCAGATGCAGCCAGATGCTTTAGTTTTGTGTAAATCAATTCCATAAATTCATGCAATTTACCAACATTTCTCACTAACTTTGTGTTTGATTGCTTATTCTTAACGGCTAAATGCATTTCATAGCACAGTTGGTGAACATGCGAGATAACATCTCTCAAGTCGGGTATTCTTTTAATGAGTAACATCTCCTCCACTTTCCACGAATGTTCTATGTTTTGCCACTTCAAATCTGGTAAAATTTTGCACATTGACCATGTCATTAGCTCACTCTCAGGATAAACAGCATTTTCGATTGAAATCAATGTATCAGTTTTGAAAGCACCTAAAATTTGCAAGTACTCTATTTTAACATTGGAAGGGTTGAGAAATTTGATCCCTCTTAGTGCTCGAAGGAACTGTTCTTCTCTATATAAGTTTGGAATTTTAAGAATTTCATTCATAAGTAATTTTGAGTCTGAACACAAATTCTCATCATTTTCGTTCTCCTGTCGTCTTTCAATGTCCTTAGCAAATCTTAAAAACATTTCTAAAGGAATTTTGATTTTTAGTCCCGCATAAATTAAAAATTCTTTCCACTTCTCATCTTTGAATGGGTCTAGAGGAAGTAATTCTTCTTCAGTAAACATTCTGCGACAAATTCGAGGGTAAGGAGTGAAGAAATCGCAAACCTTTTGCAGACGTTTGGTTTTAGCATTTTTAACAAATGGGAAATTTTTAATAAGATTTTGCATTAAATCACTTCCCTTCTCAAAAAGACCATTTTCATTGATGTAATGAATATGCCTCATTCGACTTTCATGATCAAGATATTCCGGATATCGAAGAAAATATTTCTCATAAAATGAAATGCTGTCAATTTTCTCCAATGAGAGCTTTTCGTATAGTTCGTAAAGGTAAACATTATTTTCGAGAATTTTCAGGTTTTTATGTTTGCAAAATAACTCCAGTCCACTTTTTGGAACGCATTCAGCTTCAATGACGATAATGTCACCCGTTGTATCGAGATTTGTTAAAGTTCCGTCAAATGATTTGTATAAAATAACATCTCTAAATTTGCTTTCGAGTTTGCTAAAGTAATTTCGTAATTTGTTGTACAGAAAAATTAAAAGATCTTTAGCATCTTTTATTCCTATGCTCTTCTTGTGATATATCATACAATCAAGAATGATTTCAGGTGAATTCTCTGAGGCACATAAAGATCTCACAGTTTGCCTTGCTTTGAAAGACGTGTCAATATATTCCAGGAGAGGTGACGGGATATCAAGATTAGACAAAATTTTTCCTATGGTATGATTTTCATTGCTAACATCCCCCGTAGTTTCAAGAAAGGACCTTGCATCCAAAATAGCAAATCGCATTTTAAAAGGATACAATTCCCTTTTTGATCTTGTTGTAACTGGTATCAAGCACCATGAACTTAAAAAGGCATCATAGGCTTCTATATTACACTTTTGGTGGGACACTGACAAGAATTTCCAGCATCTTAGAAACCATTTCTTATTCTCTGCATTCTCTATCAATGGTATGGGTTTATTTGAGTGCAGTTTTTTGAAATCATCTGACAGCAGTTTTGAAAAATGTTCAATGTCTAACGGCTTGAGATAATCTTCGGTCTTTGGAAGTTTGTTCTGAAAAATATTTGCGAAATCAACATGCAAAAACTTGTGTGATGAGTTTGGAAATAAATCACAAAATTCAGACACAAATTTGTTGTTTTTCTTCGAAAACACTTGAAGTACATTGTCATTTTGAATACATAAAGGAATTCCTTCTAGATCTTTAGGATGTTCGTGTGGTCTTGATCCGAAACAAACCTCTACAAGTTTTCTTAAAGTATGAATATTCTTGAACAATGTCTCGGTTATCGGTACTCCAACTTTCGAAATACGGCACTTGTCTTCAGCATTTGAATTCCAAGATCTCAGAAACTCCATGATGTCTGTGATACAAAGAAAAGGAAGAACACTTTCTGGCATTTGAAAAATGCTTTGCACACTTTCAGCAATGTCCCTCGAACAATCTAACAGTTTCAACCCCAAAAGTTTTAAAAGTGTTGCCAAATCTGAGTCAAACCAAAGTGCGTTTTCACCCGGAATTAAATCGCTGTCAGAGTCTTGTGGACAAATATACGATGGAAACTGATGATTGTCTATCTTCAACGACAAAAATGAAACGCATGCTCCGTAAGCTACTTTGTACATCTTTTCGATAAGAAAATGATGTGATTTGCATAAACTGCCACATACATCCGAGGGAAGGAAGATTGGGAAAATCTCAACTTTCTGATCAAAGGCTAATTGATAGAATTTTACAACTACTGTTTTCCAACGGGTATTTTCAACAGTTTTTAAAATTGGAAACGAGCTATTGTACACACGCATTGTGTTTTTGATATTCATCTCAGTAATCTGAAACAAATTATCGCGAAGGAAGCAAACAAGTTCTATGTATGCAAAAGGAATAACATGTTCAAGAAGAAAACTGTTCCAAATTCCTTTTAGATGTTCCTGTGGTTTATTATTTTCCCAGATACTCGTCCGAGCAGAATTAACTGCAAAATGGCTATTAACATGCACAGGGAGGTAAGTCATAATTGGTAATGGCAAAAAATTGAATGCCCTCGAAGATCTTGAGTCAGAATCTATTGTGATTTCGTAAGCTACTCCTCCTCTTGGGGACAATGCTACTTCTTTACTCCTAAAACCTTCGAGCAACATCTTGTCAATAACTCTATCGGCCAATACACCACATACCTGTGAAACACACCACATTTCTTTGTATGTTTTATCTTTTATTGAAATGTTCAATTCTTGTTGGTATTGCAAAGATACTCCTTTTTCCAAAAGTGAATTTTCCCCTGATTGCAAAGTGTCTACATACCGTTTGGCATCGCTATTAAATTTTTGGAGCTTTTCTTTAACCAGAGGAGCTCGCTCAGCCGACACAGATGCTATTTGTTGAAACTGACCATCGCTTGATATCACCGAAATCGATATATTCACAATGTTGGACAAAAACAGTAATGATTTTGGTATATCATCTTCCAAAGAAGAAAACCATTGTTGAAGTGTTTGATTAGTCAAATTGAATTTTGACTTGATTTTCGATTTCTTTGCCATAGTTGTTGTCCTTAGTGGGAATCGAAACCAAGTACCAGTTATTCTAGAAATTTCTTTAGTCAAATAAGCTCGATACATATCTGGAAAATTGTCTTCAATTCTTTGTATGTTTTCAATCATCATGCCAGGGTTATGCAGGGTCGCCAATGGAACATACTCACAATGTGGATCAAACATGACTAAGGCACCACCGTTTGGGACTGTTTTACCTATGGTTAAAAACGACGGAACGTCCGTGATATGATACACGGCGTTGAATCCAATTCCAAACTGTCCAGTTGTCATTGGGTCTAAGCGTTTACTGCCTTCACCAAGCTTTGATATTCCTTCAATATCACTCTTCGAGAAGCAAGAGTTGTTATATACCACTAAACTAGGTCCTTGTGTATCCGCTAGTTTTTTGTCAAAAATTAACTCTGTTGGATGAAAGCGTTGGTCATGAACAAAGTGAATTTCGGTTGCTCCAGCATCATCAGCGTTTTGAATTAATTCATTCAGAATTGATACACTGCATGGATAATCTTCTAAAATTCCTTTTAACCGTGTTACTAACGCTTCCGACTGACCAAATGAAACTGCCCCAGCAAAGCGCTTGATAAACTGAGCACATTTTGATTTGATCTCAAAGAGTGATGTTGTATATGCGTTTAAATCTCCGTGAACAAACAGAAATGTGTTGTCTTTTGTTTCTATATTTCGATCATCATCAATACAAAGATCACTTGGCTTTCTCATTATCTTATTTTTGTCTGGCAGTAATATTGTTTCCAGGTCACATATAGATTGAAAATCCCCTCTTCTTTTAGTGTCGGACAGCATGTTTAAAATATCAATGATCTTGAATACATGTTTCGATGTTTCTCCCTCTTTTGGATCAATTGTCTTAAGTGTCTTAAATAGACAATGGACTGAGAAAGTCTTTTTTACTCCAATGCACCTTAAGAAATTTTCGTAACATTTCCACCGGTCATCTACTTTAAACAAGAAAGGTTCCAAATCACAGCGTAGTTCCAGAGCACTAGTGTTTGGTTTGACTAATCCTGACTTTGTTAAAAGGCAACACTGGTCTTCAAAGGTGGACAGAAAAGAGCGATCTGTTTCATTTAAATACGCGTAAACATCCCTATATATCTCCCATATTTCATTTAATTTTTCATTTGAGGTAAGACGAGTGATTTCTTGAAATTGGTTAAGTACAACTGTCTCGCCAATATCTGTTGTACCTTGTACTCCTAAATATTTAAGCACTCGGTCAAATCGGCCATCCAAATTAACGATTGGAGAAACACACCCTGCTACGTTTTTACAATTTTTAAGAGAAAGTTTCTTTCCTGACTCAAACTTCTTCGACTCAGTAGCAGCCCACTTAAAGGGCCAACTTGAAGGTTTCTGTAAAACTGGCAAGAACTTAATATTTTGCAAAGCTTGTTGAACTTCTTTGTGGGTTTCCAGTTTTAATTCTAGGTACTGAAGCATATAATTACATCTTTCTGTCATTTTTGCAGATTGTTTGGCAAGTCGTTTTACTGATTTGACTCTATCTATAACAAGTTCATTTGTAAGTGTGTCAGTCATCATGCCCATAATTTTCAGTTCCTTAACAATGCTTGATTTATTGAATTCCTCAGAAGGAAATCTTTCATCGTTTTCAGAGAAAAGTCTTGAAATACAAAAACTATTGTTGAATGGATCAGGATAAATGAGTTCTGATGGTTTTCGTAATTTCCCGTACGGTTGAGTTGGTATGCAATGCGTTTCCCTAATCACGTGTTTCACCTCTTCATTTTCCAAATTGAAGGCAAGTAAAATCAGCTTATTTCTCTCTTCAGTTGACTGGTTCCAAAATTCTGTTGAGAGACTCGGGAAAAACGAATCCAAGTAAAAGGTCTTTATGTCACAAATATTTTCCTCTAATTTGGAAAGACAAGTTGGTATCATCTTGAGCTGTTCGTACGTATCTCTGGGTAGATCCATTGCATGTTTCTGTGGTTCATATGAATTAAATCTTAGGAAACATTCTAAAGCTTTTTCACATATTTTGGCCTCAGACTCATATCTCAAAACAGGGTTTAGGAAGACACACTCTATAAAAGAATATCTCTTAATGTCGCTTGAGTCTTGGTCCATATAAACCAGTTTGCGTTTTGATGTAACTAGGTTTTCATAAAATGAAATTACTAATTCATTCATCATGTTGTCTTTTCCTTGGTGTGGCCAATTTTCATAACAGTTTTCTTTAGGAAAAAGATCTGCCAGCTTCTCAAGCAGACAAAGATATGAGTCACATATCACATTTTTTAATAAAAATATATTCCAGTCAGCTCCTTCTGAATTCAAA
>WFKH01006014.1:585784-605444 GCA_016163765.1 Magallana hongkongensis
TCTGATGACATCTTTCTCGAATTTATAGGATGAAATTTAATTTTTTTTTAAACTTTAAACTCATTTAGATTGTGTTAGAATTACTTCAGACTAATTTTAAAGCATGATATCTGAGTTGTGGTTGCGATTCTGCGTCTGATGAAATCTTTCTTGAATTGATTTGATAAAATTTAATTTTTTAAAATTTTTTAAACTCATTCAAATCGTGTTAAAATGACCTCAGACTAATTTTAAACATGATATCTAAGTTGCGCTTGCAATTCTGCGTTTGATTGGATGACATCTTGTTCAAAATCTTCGGATGAATTATAGGATTTTCGAAATTTCAAACTCATTTAAATCGAGTTAACATGACATCAAACTGATTTAAATCTCAGTCAAAAATCTCATTTCATTGCATCTGCTGAAAAATTGGACGGAAGACCCACTCGTTGCTCGCAACGAGATCGCATCTAGTTATTCTTTTTATTTCTTATCGATTTTGTGCAGACGATTTCTCGGAGATGGCTTGATCGATTTCATACAAATTTTCAAGATTAACGCGATTTTATCTGAAGTTGATTGTTTTTTATCCATTTTTGAAAATACACTTCCGGTCGGAAGTTATCGTCCGTTTACGATTTTAAAAAGTCAATTTTGTCTGTCAGGTTTCTCAAAAACGAGCAAAGATATAGGGCCGAAATTTTCAGAGATGATAGATCTACCGTTTTTCTGGTGCACCTCGGTCAAGAGAATGTCAGCCGTCACTGGTGGTCGTCACCGGAAGGAAATTTGAAAAATTGAATTTTTCAACTTTTTTATTTTTTAATATTTTTCTTTGAAATTTCTACACTCTATAGTGACCCTTTTACTGATTCAGAATATGTAATTTGTTTTAAAATCGATCAACGCATTTTCGAGATATTAAGGGTCAAAGTCCTGAAGCGAGAGTCCGAGTAGCTCAGTCGTTAGAGTCGTGGACATATGCCCAGGCGACCCGGGTTCAAGCCCCGGGTGCCGAACTTTTTTTTTTCGTTTTTTTTGCGTAGACTCACAATTTTATCTTTAAAACGATGAGTTTTATCTCATTTATTCAAAAATCGGACGGAAGACCCACTCGTTGCTCGCAACGAGAACGATCTAGTTTTTCTTTTTTTTTTTCTTTACAATTTTTGTGCAGAAGATTTCTCGGAGATGGTTCGTCCGATTTTCGTCCAATTTTCAGCATCGATCTATCATCATTTGAAGTTTGTACCCTAATTTTTATTTTGTAAAAATCACTTCCGGTTCGGACTTATCCGCCATTATGTCATTTTTTCTTGACTTCTTGTCCACGCATCTCCTCAGAAGGGAGTGAAGATAGAAAGCTGAAATCTTCAGGAATGATAGAGGACATGTTAGTCTAGTCGCTTCAGGAAAAATTGTTGTCCGGAATTTCCGAGAACGGAAGCTAGCTCAGATCAAAATATAGGTCAAAAATTTGCAATGGATTTTCTTTAATCCACGGATCTCCTTAAAAACGATTAAAAATATAATACTGAACATTTGAGGAATGATAGATTCTGCGTCTGATTACATCTTACTCGAATCGATTTGATGAAATTTAAATTTTTTAAACAATTTAAATTCATTTAAATCGTGTTAAAATGACCTCAGACTAATTTTAAAACATGATATCTAAGTTGCGCTTGCAATTCTGCGTCTGATGACATCTTTCTCGAATTAATTGGATGAAATTTAAATTTTTCAAAAATTTAAACTCATTTAAATCGTGTTAAAATTACCTCAAACTATTTTAAAAATATGATATCTAAGTTGCGCATGCAATTCTGCGTTTGATGAGATTTTTTCAAATTGATTATATGAAATTTTAATTTTTCAAAATTTTTAAACTCATTGAAATCGTGTTAAAATGACCTCAGACTACTTGTAAAACATAATATCTAAGTTGCGCATGCAATTCTGCGTCTGATGACATTTTTTCAAATTGATTATACGAAATTTTAATTTTTCAAAATTTTTAAACTCATTTAAATCGTGTTAAAATGACCTCAGACTAATTGTAAAACATAATATCTAAGTTGCGCTTGCGATTCTGCGTCTGATGACATCTTTCTCGAATTAATTGGATGAAATTTAAATTTTTCAAAAATTTTAAACTCATTTAAAACGTGTTTAAATGACCTCAGACTAATTTTATAACATGATATCTAAGTTGCGCTTGCAATTCTGCGTCTGATGACATCTTTCTCGAATTGATTACATGAAATTTAAATTTTTCAAAAATTTTAAACCCATTTAAAACGTGTTTAAATGACCTCAGACTTATTTTATAACATGATATCTAAGTTGCGCTTGCGATTCTGCGTCTGATGACATCTTTCACGAATTGATTAGATGAAATTTAAATTTTTCAAAAATTTTAAACTCATTTAAATCGTGTTAAAATGACCTCAGACTCATTTTAAAACATGATATCTAAGTTGCGCTTGCGATTCTGCGTCTGCTGACATCTTTCTCGAATTGATTAGATGAAATTAAAATTTTTCAAAAATTTTAAGCTCATTTAAAATCGTGTTAAAATGACCTCAAAGTAATTTTAAAACATGATATCCAAGTTGCGCTTGTAATTCTGCATCTGATGACATCTTTCTCGAAATGATTGGATAAAAATTAATTTTTTCAAAAATTCTAAATTCATTTAAATCGTGTTAATTTGACCTCAGACTGATTTTTAAACATAATTTTTGAAATGCTATTGCATTCCTGCGTCAAGTGACATCTTGCTCAAAATCTTTGGATGAATTATAGGATTTTCGAAATTTCAAACTCATTTAAATCGAGTTAACATGACATCAAACAGATTTAAATCTCAGTCAAAATTCTCATTTCATTGCATCTGCTGAAAAATTGGCCGGAAGACCCACTCGTTGCTCGTAACGAGATCGCATCTAGTTATTTTTCTTTTTTTTTTTCTAACAAATTTTGTCCGCGCGAGTTCTCAGAAATGGTTCGGCCGATTTTCGTGAAACTTTCAGATCTGATAGATATTGATCTAAACCTTATTAAAAAAATTTTATATTGATGACGTCATTTCCGTTTCCGATATATTACCGTTTTAGTGATTTTTTAAGTGTTAGTTTGTCCATGGAACTCCTCCTAAACTATAAAAGATATTGAGATAAAATTTTCAGGGATGGTAGACAAAAGATTGTAGTTGTGTATAATGTCAATCATATATGTCTGATTAAAAAGGCACCAAAGCTCGCCTGGACCTGAAAATTTAGTTTAGAAAAGCGTCATAATTTTTCTAGGTTTTCTTTGTTTATCTCTTTTTTGAAAAACATTTTGTTAAAAGATGTATAATAAAAAGATTTTATATTTATAAGAGCTTTCGATTGGTATCAAGAAAAAGGGGCTGGCCCCTAGAATTAGGGACCCAAAGGGGTCTAAAGTCTTTTATTTGTAGCTCTTTACTGAGAGATATTTTGTAATAAGTTATAGAAGCAAAAATGTTTATCTGTTATGTACCCATACAATATAATAATTTTCTCATGTGTTTCGTAATTAGGGATTTTAAGGGGTTAGAAGTTCAAAACTTTGATCGTCTATATCTGGTAAAGGAAAGATATTTTGATAAACAGTATAGAAGAAAAGATGCCAAAAATGATGTACTTAACAATATTCAACACTAAACGTTAAGCGGCCCCTAAAAGGAGATAAGGGATCGGCCCTTAAAACTTTCTTTCATGGATATCTCAAGAACGATAACAAATTTGAATATACTTGTTGAACAAAATGTAGGTAGTTTTAAGTGTTCTTTCATTTACTACAAAGGAAAAGGGGCTGGCCCCTAAAATAAGGGACCCAGAGGGGTCCAAAGTCTTTTATTTGTAGCTCTATACTGAAGGTTATTTTGTAATAGGTTATAGAAACAAAACTGTTTATCTTACTGTTATATACCCATACAATATAATGATTTTCTCATGTGTTACGTAATTAGGGATTTTAAGGGGTTAGAAGTTCAAAACTTTGATCGTCTATATTTGGTTAAGGAAAAATATTTTGATGAACAATATAGAAGAAAAGAGGCTAAAAATGATGTACTTAACAATATTCAACCCTCAAAATTTCGATGAGCGGCCCCTATAAGGAGATAAGGGATCGGCCCCTAAAACTTTCTTACACGGATATCTCAAGAACGATAACAAATTTGAATATACTTGTCGAACAAAATGTGTTTAGTTTTAAGCGTTCTTTCATTTACTACAAAGGAAAAGGGGCTGGCCCCTAAAATAAGGGACCCAGAGGGGTCCCAAGTCTTTTATTTGTAGTTATATACTGAGTGTTATTTTGTAATAGGTTATAGAAGGAAAACTGTTTATCTTACTGTTATGTACCCATACAATATAATGATTTTCTCATGTATTACATAATTAGGGATTTTTAAAGGTCAAGAGTTCAAAACTTTGATCACCTATATTTTCACCTATATCTGGTAAAGGAAAAATACTTTTAAAAGCAGTATAGAAGAGGATATACTCAAAATGTTGTACTAAACAGTATTCAACCTTTCAAATTTCGTTAAACGGCCCCTATAAGGAGATAAGGGATCGACCACTTAAGCATTCTTCCTCAGATATCTCAAGAGCGATAAAGAATTTGTAAACACTTGTTGAATATAATGTGTGTAGTTCTAAGTGACATTTTATTTAACATGAAGATAAGGGGACTGGCCCCTAAAATCAGGGTCAAGAGGAGTTTTTTTAATCAAAGCTCTTACATCTAAAACAAAATACTCTCTGATAATTAGAATGAGGACCCTCTTTTCTTCTATTTTCAAGTTATGTGTAGCTGGGTTTTGTTTGTTGCAAAATTAAGATCATATGTGTATCTTGACTTCTAAAATTGGACGGAAGACCTCCTCGTTGCTCGCAACGAGATCGTGTCTAGTTATACTTATATCTCCTTTCTTTAGATACCCAGCCACCGTAGAGGACGAACCATATTTGGAGAGCTCCCACGAGTAAAGCTGTTTATTAATCCAACAAGGACAATATCCCTCAAAGCGAGTTATTTCCCCTTTTATAACGAAAATAGCAATAACACGTTAAAACACCCAAAGTAACAACGTGTTAGTATGAATCTGCATCCTAAAACGCTGAATTAGATGTAAACGCGTTTAGCTGGTGCTCCTGATGATAGCGATCTTTTGATGATTTATCAGGTATATAGAATAGATATACAGTGTATTTGTAATGGATCAGATAACTAAGTAACTATTTTTTGTGTTTTTAAAAAGTTGATGAATTTCTGATCAATCTATTGTGTTGTTTTGTTCAAAACACGAAAAAAAACTGCATTGTATAGATTTTAAAAATGTACATGTCATAGGGTTTTTGTCAGCTCGATAATTGTTGATCATTTTTACCAGTCGACACGATCGAATCAGTTCATGGCATCTGTACTGACTATACTAAGCTTTACACTACACTGACTACATTTGTATTTTGGGGCTTTTTTCTTTCAGTTGTGGTTGTGTTTTTTTTAACTTGTAAGTAACCTACAGCGACGTGGAAGGGCCAGTCGAAAAAAAAAATCTTATTTGCTGGGGGGGGGGGGGATATTTGTTTGAAATAATAAGGATTTGTTCGGACGAATAAGGATTTGTTCGTTTGAATAATTTTTTTGTTCAGACGAATAAGGTATTTGGTCGGACGAATAAGTTCTTTGGTCGGACGAATAAGGATTGGTTTTGAAAATAAGCTGTTTGTTTGGACGAATAAGTTATTTGCTCTGACGAATTGGGATTTTTTTAAGACAAATAAGCTATTTGTTTGGATAAAATTGGATTTGTTTAGACAAATAACTCATTTGTTCGAACGAATTAGCTATTTGTTCAGACGAATTAGCTATTTGTTCGGACAAATAAGTTATTTGTTAGGACTAATTAGGATTTGTTAGCACGAAATAGGTTTTGTTTGGACAAATTACCTATTTGTTTGGACAGAAAAGTTATTTGTTCGGACGAATTAGCTATTTGTTTTGACGAATTAGCTATTTGTACGGGCAAATAAGCTATTTTTTCGGAGAGAGAGAGAGAGAGAGAGAGAGAGGTGTCATAATCAAGGATACATAAATGTGAAAAGTCTAATAATCGGAAACATTTAAAACCAATTATCATCGGTCCAATGCGGCTTCCAGTTTATTTATAGCTAGAAACTGCATATGATGACGACTGACTTGGATTTTGTATCGACGATTTTCGAAGCTATGTCTGAGCTTGAAAATGAAATAGATTCAAAATTGTTGACTAAAGAGACAAGCATTAGGGTCTTAAACTTTCACTGGCGCACTTACAGGCATGGACATAGTTGGCTTCTAAGAGATTCTACCTTCTTCAAGCTGCAACTCTTTTGGAACCATGGGTTTCTTTTTACTCTAAGCTTCAGCTGAGTCATCACCATCACTTTCACAGATGCTTATCTCTTCTGGTAGTAAGCTTTGGATGTCTCCAGTGTCCTGTCTGGCCCAAGATTATGCATCTGACTCATTTCCTTCTCACTGAGCTCTGAGTGGTAGAACTAAATCATAAAAATTGCAAAGTAAGAGATTCTGGCTTCAATCACCGATGCTTTTTAAGGTCTTCCATTTCCAACGGAAGACCTTATTGTTATTCTTCGCTTTCTTTTTCCCTATTTTTAAGGTCTTTCGTCTTCAGCGGAAGACCTTACTGTTTTTCTACTGTTTCTCATTCTTCTATATTCTTCTTGATAGACACCCTTAATTTCTCGGCCATTTCTCCATAGATTTTAATGATTTTTACAGGGATGATGTCTTAGGTAAATGTCTCCTTGCATCCCACTTCCTGTCTAAAAATTCACTTACGCTTCTGAATTATCTCCTTTTTTCGTGTTTTTTGAACCATGATATTGTCCACGCATCTCCTCAAAAACCGTTATAGTTAGAGACTTGAAATTTATATGCAAGATAGAGTGGTTCTGGTAGATTTGCATGTTAGTTTTAGATTTGACTAGAAGTCATTGTGCTTGAAGCTCGCCTGGGCCTGAAAATGAAACTTTTATAGACAGTTTTCGGGAAATTTGAGATTTGATCACGAATAGCTTTTTTGTCGTAAATATTTTGTTAACATATGTAGAACATTAAAAGTTTATATATACAAGAGCTTTCAACTGACACCAAGAAAAAGGGGCTAACCCCTCATATTAGGGGCCCAGAAGGGTCTAAAGTCATTTATCTATATCTCTTTAATTAGAAATATTTTGTAATGTATTATAGAAGCAAATATGTTCATCTTCTAGATATTTATCAATACATGATTCAAAATTTTCTGATATATTACATGATTAGGGGTTTTAAGGGGCTAGAAGTCCAATATTTTGATCCTTTATATCTTAAAAAGGAGGAATATTTTAAATAGCATTATAGAATAGAAGATGTTCAGAATAATGTTTGTAATAATATGTACCAACCAAAGTTTCGTAAAATGGCCCCTTTAAGGAGATAGGGGGTCGGCCCCTAAAACAATCTTTTCCAAATATCTGAAGAACGATAACGATTTTCTAAACACTTAATGAACAAAATATGTTTAGAATAACAATACCTTTCATTTGCTATCAAGCAAAAGGGGCTGGCCCCTCAAATTAGGGGCCAAGTGGGGTTTTCAGTCTTTTATTCATATCTCTTTTGTAAGAAATATTTTGTAATGTATTATAAAAGCAAATATGTTCATCTTCCAGTTCTTTATCCATAGGTGATTTGATTTTGATATGTTACATAATTAGGGATTTTAAGGGGCTAGAAGTCGAATACTTTGATCATATATATCTAAAAAAGAAAAAATATTTTGAAAAGCATTATAGAATAGAAGATGTACACAATGATGTTCGTAATAATACTTTACCAACAAAATGTTGTTCAATGGCCCCTATAAGGAGATATAGGGACGGCCCCTAAAACAATATTTCCCAAACATATCAAGAACGGTAACAAATTTCTAAACACTTAATGAATAAAATGTGTTTAGATTTAAAAGACCTTTCATTTAATATCAAGAAAAAGGGACTGGCCCCTCAAATTAGGGGCCAAGAAGGATCTACAGTGTTTTATCCATATCTCTTTAATAAATAATATTCTGTTATGTATTATAGAAGCAACAATGTTCACCCTATATAAAATATAAAATATTTTGAAAAGCATTATAGAAAAGAAGATACTAAGAATGATGTACTCAACAATATTTTACCAACACGTTTAATAGCCCATATAAGGAGATAGGGGGTCGGCCCCTAGAACAATCCTTCCAAAATATCTCAAGAACGGTAACGAATTTCTAAGCACTTTTTAAACAAAATGTGTTTGATATTGAAATACCTTTCATTTGATACCAAGAAAAAGGGGCTGGCCCTTTAAATTAGGGGCCAAGAGATATCTAAATGTTTCCAACAAAAGTTCCTATACATATATCTGAAACAAAAAAAAAGTTTCTGGCCTTTTTAATGAAGTATCACTTTTTTCTATTTCCTAATCATGTTTCCTAATCATGCTGTTATATAGCGAACGCAAGGTCATTCATCTAAACTTCGAAAAACCGGACGGAAGACCTCCTCGTTGCTCGCAACGAGATCATGTCTAGTTATTATTTTTTTTTCTCTTCCGATTTTTGTGCACGCTATTTCTCAGAAACGGCTCGGCCGATCTCCATCAAATTTTCAGATGTGATATATCTTGGTCTGAACCTTATAACAATTTTTTTTGCATTGATGACGTCACATCCGTTTTTGAGATATTGAGATTTTTCCAATTTTTATATGGGTATTTTGTCTGCGGTCTTTCTCGTAAAGTATAAAAGATATTAAGCTCAAATTTCTACGGTTGATAGAGGAAAGATTGAAGTTTTGCATGGTTGTTATTTTATATGTTTAGCACTAAATGCGTCAAAACTCGGTAGGGCTCGAAAATTGAGATATCAAAAACTTCGTGAATTTTTGTGCTTTTCTTTGATTATCTTTTTTCTGGGAAATATTTTGTAAAAACATGTAATGCCAAAAAAGTTTAAAATTACAAGACCTTTCATTTGAAACCATAAAAAAGGGTCTGGTCCCTCAAATTAGGGACCTAGAGGGCTCTAAAGTCTTTTTGCTATAACCCTTTACTGAGGGATATTTTGTAATAGATTATAGAAGCAAATTTGTTTATCTTACAGTTATGTGACCTAACAGTATAATGGTGTTCTCATATGTTACGTAATTAGGGGTTTTTAGGGGTCAGAAGTTCAAAACTTTGATCACCTTTATCTGGTAAAGGAAAAATATTTTGATAAGCAGTATAAATGAAAAGATGCTCAAAATGATCTACTAAACAGTATGCAACCATCAAAATTTTGTTCAGCGACCCCAATAAGAAGATAAGGGACCAGCCCCTAAAACGTTCTTTCTCAGATATCTCAAGAACGATAACGAATTTGTAAACACTTGTTGAACAAAATCTGTTAAAAATAAAATGACCTTTCATTTGAGTTTAAGAGAAAGGGGCTGACCCCTCAAATTAGGGACCTAGGGGGCTCTAAAGTCTTTTATCTATAACCCTTTACTGAGGGATACTTTGTAATAGATTATAGAAGCAAATATGTTTATCTTACAGTTATGTAGCCTAGCAGTGTAATGATTTTCTCATGTCTTACGTAATTAAGGGTATTTAGGGGTCAAAACTTTGATCACCTATATCTCAAAAAGGAAAAATATTTTGAAATGCAGTATAGAAGAAGATATGCTCAAAAAATGATGTACTAAACAATATGCAAACTTCAAAATTTTGTTCAGCAGCCCCATTAAAGAGATAAGGGACCGGTCCCTTAAAGGTTCTTTCTCGGATATCTCAAGAACGGTAACGAATTTCTAAATACTTGCTGAGCAAAATATCTTTAAAAGTAAATGACCTTACATTTGATACTAACAAAAAGGGACTAGCCCCTCAAATTAGAGACCAAGAGGGGTCTAAATGTTTTCAACCAAAGCTCTTATACCTGAATCAAAATAGTATCTGGCCCTTAGAATGTAGACCTTTTTCTTCTATTTTAAATCACGTTTAGCTGTTATATAGCAAAATCAAGGTTATACATATATCTTAAAATCTAAAATCGGACGGAAGACCTCCTCGTTGCTCGCAACGAGATCGTGTCTAGTTTTTTTTTAATAATTCTTCATCTCTATTGCACCTGTAAGGACAGAATGGACATTTCCTGCCCTTGTTCAATGGAATCATCGTCTTTGGCATTGCAACCTAAAACACAAAAAAAATGCAGGAGTTAAACTATCTTTCTACTCAATACAGCTATCAACAACACAAATTACCAAACATCTGTCTTATTCTATTTCTAATCAATTTGTAATATACTAGTAATCTGACATCCACTCCGGAGGACGAAAGATCAAAGAGTCCATCTTGTGATTAAGTTATGAACGCTTGCCCAAAATCTTGTAAGGACCCCTCCAAAAGGATGCAGATCTATCAACTGTCTTAATTGGAATGAATACAAAAACTACATCACCAGGGAAAAAACTTTTCAAAGCTAAGCTTCCGATCATGATATATCTTTTGCCGACACATGGCTTGCTTGTATTCTCTCTTACGATACTATGGGCTTCTTCTAGGCGTTCCTGTAACTCCCAAATCTGTTGTAATTTTCAAGTTTCCCGGCAATTTGTACATGAGATATAGGAGTGTAGTTGTCTATCCCCCTACCATTAAAAAACGTTTTGGTATAACCAGAGGTATCATGAACATCTGATCGATAGGCCTGCATAACATATGGAAGATCCCAATGTGTCCGGTGGTAGTTCACGTAAGCACTATGCATGGTGGCTTGGGTTTTATAAAACCGCTCCACCATTCCATCACTTTGAGGGTGGTAAGGCGACGTCCTTGTTTTTTCAATATGTAGTAATTTATATTGCCTATCCTGGGTATCAAAAAACCCTGAGGAAACCCTGGGTGGCACTGAGAAAACCCTGAGTGACCCTGAGGTTTGCACTGAGGGTACTGAGGAAACCCTGGTAGACAAATGTCATTTTACGAAGTAATGGATATCATTTTCTGATTTTAGTAGTAGAAAATTAAATCTTAAGGAATGATTTTATTTACTACTTATTTTATACGAGTATAACATAACTTGAACAGTTTACGCTTTTAGTTTATCAATTATTTTTTTTTCTTTTAAATCAAACTCTAACAGGTGACCTCCGCAGAAGAATCAACAACCACCGCTCTACCATAAAGACCAAAAAAACCAAAGAGCCCGTCGGGGAACATTTTAATTTGAGTGGCCACAAATGGGAAGACATGCCAGTATTGGTTATTGACCATAATCCTCATTGGACAGACGCGGAGAGGAAAAGCAAGGAAAAATTCTGGATGCACAGACTCAATTCATTCAAACCCGATGGCATGAACAAGCAAATTGACTTCATTAAAATGAACGTCTCATAGCCTTACATCACCTGCTACCCATATAGTAAATTTACCAAATCTGTCAACTGCGCCTCTTTCAGTTATAAGTTTCCTCCACCACCTTTTATTTGTTAAGAATTATTTTAATGATTTCTTATTTTCAAATTTATTAATTATTTCTTCTCTTTTAGATAAAATTCTTACTCATTATAAATTTAATTATAAGCGCCGTACGAGCTAACAACGGATCGAGGTTTAAAGTTTCCTTTATTAAGTCGGACATCAATCTTATTAGCTAATTAACTCAATCAGGCGTAAAGTTGGCAGTCGTTTGATTACTTTAAAACAATCGGTCGCATTGCCAACACCTTATCAAACAATGTGATTCAAAACTGTTTAAAATATAGTTGTGATGATATCGATTAAGAAATAAACAGGAAATTAAAACGTTCACCGGAACATGAACTTGGTTGGCCACGTGATCAAATCTTGTGAAGCCCAAAGGGTTTCACGAAGATTTGATAACGTACCAACCAAGTTCATATCCCAGTGAAATTTTAACATTGCTGTTTATAACTTATATTTACGTTTGAGAATTGGAAATTTTTCAAAATCATTAATATAACGATGTTTTTAAATTTACAATTTATTGTAACAGTCGAACGATATGCACGTGCATTAATCATTATGACATCATGTTCACTCAAGTAATAAAAAGCAATTTAGAGAGTTCACCGGATTATGAACTCAGTTGGTCATGTGATCAAATCATGTGAAAGAAACCAAGTTCATATCCCGGTGAAAATTTTAACATCGCTGTTTACTACTTATATTTACGCTTGAGAATGGCAAATCGTTCAAAATCATTAATATAAAAATGTTTTTACGTTTCAATCATTTTAAAAAAGTGTATATATTCAATGTACATTTAATTTAATGTACATTGATTACACTTTTTAACATAATTGAAACGGGGGTTTTCAGCTTATGATTACCAATTTTAATCAATTTTTCCTTCGGGAACAAATAATTAGAAACTTCACTATCCAACAACCAAGCCCCCGTGAATTCACTAACGTTATATTGGTGCCGAATTCACCAAATACCGAGAGTTGACTTGTTATGACAACATAATGTATGACTGTAATCAGAGACATAAATAATATGTTATTTATGTCTCTGCTGTAATCAGGTAGTTATTATCATAAAATTCCTGTTACAATTACATTTTACGCATTTTTAAAAATCTGTCGGTCTGACATAACTCAATCATTCATGATTTAAAAAATGTACTTTGACATAAACCCTTAGTATCCCAAGCGTCAAAAATACCGAGATCGAGTTTGGATGAAATATCGGAACTCTCCATTTTGAAGGTCACAACAACGATGGCTTTTCGTAGAGCGTTGAATAGGATATTACAAGAGATCCCAAATAAGGTTGGCGTAATCATGTATGGAAAAAAAGTTGTTTGGTCAGAATGCCACTAACATTGAAAAGAAATCAAATCCTACAGAGGATTTGACGATTGAACGGCCACGTGGGAATGATTGCAGACGACGTTCTGTCAACAAGCAGTTTAGTTTCGTTTCATTTAGGATTTATTTATTTAACCAAAAGTCATCAATTATTGCGAAATTGATTCCATTATTACAATTTTAGATTTGATTTTCATGTTAAGGAGAAAAACTCTCACTTTAAGGTTGTATATCAATGAACTGACAAATGTCTGAACTAAGAGGTACCCACAAATGCAATCTCATTAAAATTCAGTTGTCTCTGATATGTGAATCTGCTAGAATGGTTTGAATATGAAAAATTTTGCACAAATTCATTGCTTGTTGCTTTATTTTTCTTGCCATCTCTATGTTATTAATGTGTGATACAAGCTTGAATGATGGGTTCACCTGTGGGATTCTTTCATTTTGATGTGTGTGTGTATTTGCAGGGCTCACGATGTTACTCCACAGAAGCCAGGCAGATGGTGACCATGATTCCCGGGGACGGAATTGGACCAGAAATTTCCCAGTCTGTGAAGAATATCTTTAGTGCTGCAGGGGTAATTAATGGACTTCGTACAGCCACTTTATATATTCGTTTGCAATGGTGAAGTGAAAAGAGTGGTATGAGTTCTGTTATAAGAATTATAACAAAAGTTGATTACAATTAGTGTAGGTGTTGAATTATTAATTTTTGACATTTAAAGTATCGTAACATAGAGTGGTGTGACAGTGCCTAAAAACTGAAAAACGATCATAAAGCTTAAGCAGTTGTAAGGTTTTGCGCTCAGTCTACATCATGACATATAGCAGTAATATGTAAACGGTGTGACCGTTTGACCGAGCACAGATTAAACACAGTGCAGTACGTTTGATTTTTGTAGAACATAATTTATTTGCAATGCACACAGTAGGATCCGCCTGTCTACTCAAACCATTAGCCAAAGTGAAACTAAACGTCGCATGCTCAGTCAACATTATGACGTCATGTTTCATACGTAAAAGGTACAAGTTACAAGTTTTGTCTTCAGAAATGGCCGAAGAGAGTTACATGATTCCGAATTTTTTTGTTTCTTATTTCATTGTTTATCAATTTAATTCATATGTTGACTATAACCACATTAATAGAATTGAATACTTTATTCAGTATCTAAAAGACAATTTCTTTGATGTTAAAGTTTTCATTTTTCATCTGATAATTTGTTAAGACATACATAGAACTAGTTGTGTTTCTTGATTGAAGCACCATTGAACTTTAATTTCTTTTAATTCAAATTACCTTTTATTGAAACATTTTTAATTGAGTTTATGGGCAATAAACATCAATAAGTGCCAGTCAATCAATGATCAAACTAACTTTTTAAAAACAAAATGGCGGTCAACATGGCATCACCCATGGCTGGAAGATAATTTTTTAGCCCATAGTAACCCTGATTCAGCTCTCACTTTTCACTGATATATATGCGTTACCATTAATCCTCGCTTCTCGAGAAGACGTTGCGCTCAGTATAATAATTATTAGATAAAGACAGAGTGCGAAAAGTGATAAATGATTTTAATTATCCAGCCTATCTTCATGATCATTGATTTCTATAACTGTGATATTACCACAGACTTATTCCATTAAAAGACATATTCCATCACATTTCATGAGAGGTCCTTTATTGTATTATGGTTTGTTTTGTTTTTTTGCTGCAGGCCCCTGTTGATTGGGAAGATGTGGATGTCACTCCTGTCAAAGGCCCTGATGGGAATTTCCGACTCCCTCCCAAGATCTTCGAGTCCATGGACAGAACAAAAGTTGGACTCAAAGGTCCCTTAGCCACACCAATAGGAAAAGGTCATCAGTCCCTGAATCTGGCCCTCAGAAAGTGAGTTCTCAGCCAGATTTTGTCTCTGTTCTTTAGGCAAAAAAAGTGGTAACTGAGTAAGGTTAAAGTTGTCGCTCCCTTGAACCTTATTATAAGCAAAGCAATAGGGTATTTTTTACTATTTTCAGTACAAATTAATGAAATAATTCATAATTTTTAAAAACTACAAACATTTTCAATTTGAAGTGTAAGATTGTCAGAACTTTTTAAAGTATATTTCATTTTAAACTTAAGTAGTTGGTACCGGTAGTCAGCATTCATTTTTGATACATTATATATGTGTGTGTGTGTTAAAAGCCCACACTTTTTACATCATTACTTGCATAGTATAAATTACAATTATTTTCATAATGTAACATTATAATGTGTATATTTTTTTGTACTTTACATACTTAAGTTACATCTATTATTATGTACTTTATATATACTTAAGTTACCTCTATTTATCTCTGTCTTTGATGAAGGGCATTTAACCTGTACGCCAATGTACGCCCCTGTAAGTCCATAGAGGGATACAAGACCCCGTACAATGACGTAGACCTGGTCACCATCAGAGAAAACACAGAGGGGGAGTACAGCGGTATAGAACATGTGGTCAGTTTATTTTGTAAATACTGGAAACATCAAATTGAATGCCTATGTGAAAGTACTAATTTTTTTTAACCAGTCGTCATTTGTGTTACAGATAGTAGATGGTGTTGTACAGAGCATTAAGAAGATTACAGAGGAGGCGTCGATGCGAGTGGCCGAATACGCGTTCGCGTATGCTCGAGACAACAACCGAGATACTGTCACTGCCGTCCACAAAGCCAACATCATGTGAGTCCTCCCTCTATTGTCTGTCTGATTAAGTAAGTAAGTAAATCATTTATTATAGTGACATGTGTTACATCTTTTACAACTGAGTAGTATACAATTACATATATCAAACACTCGGCCCATTGGACCTTTAGGTCACTGTAAACACTAAGTAATAATTTTTAATACATGCGCAAGAATTTACTTTCAAATTGTCTTATTTTAAATGCAGAATGTATAAAATTAGCAGTTTGTCTTGGAAAATTACAAATGAGAGTTTGAAATAGGTTGTCTTGAGATAAATATGAGTTATTCGAAAAATTAACACTTTGATAAAGTTCACTCCTGAGATTGTTATATAGGGCACATTTTAGAAGAAAGTGGCATTCATCCACTATTTCGTCCAGGATACAGAATTTACACGTGCGCTCAATGACAGGTTCCCCCGGAAATCATCCGGTCTCTATCCTCAGCGGTAGTACCCCACACCGAAACTGTACCATTGTTGACCTAACATGTTTAGGAATATTCATTGAAATATAATTTTCTAGGCAAAAATTTTTCTTTAAAAGTTTGTATGTTCTTAATTTAGGAGTATTTTGGATATCTATTTGCCATCTGAGTTCTTGTTCTTACTGCTGTTTGCCAATAAAATAAGTTATATTATATGGGTGCATGTTTCATAGGCTGTTCGTAAATCTACATCATCTAGAATAGACTTCATGCGCCGGCTCCAACTTCGTTCACCACGTAGTGATCGGTCCCACAGAAAAACCTTTTTGGTGATTCGGTCGTAGTCCATTGCCATAAGACGGTTCCAAAGTCGAACCATGTTTGTTTTGTGTCTTGCGCTTGAAGTTGTCCATCCACATTCGCCTCGAACTGCCAGGAGGGGATCATTCGATGGACTCCTAGGAAGTATCGAATTGCGCGGTTCTGTACCATGTCGACCTTTTGCGATATTTGGTGTTCCCATACTTAGCCACTATAGTCAATTATTGGAGTGACACAATTGTGAAATAAATTTGCGTAGGTACAGGGTTCGACACTAATGGTAGGCCGGCGGCCCGAGTCCTCAAAAAATGGGGAAGGTCCACCAATGGTTCAGGACCTGGTGGACCGTCGGTCCACTAAAATTTTAAACATTTATTATAAAAATCAAATTATTAATGCAAATTCTTACATTGAAATTGACAACCATAAATGAATAAATGAATTTTTGTGATCACGGTAACTTCACCAGAATTTCCTCATAAAGAGAAGTTGAAGTCGCTCTGTCTTCTGAGTTCATGATTATCAATGTGTAAATTAATCTCATTGGCAAGAAAATGATAGTTGACTAATAACAAAGACATTTTCACTGCAAAATACATGCTAAAACAATCACAATTAAACCCTTTGGCTATCTTCTACATAACTGTGGTAAGTGGGTCATTGGGTTGGACTAATACCCCTAAATACACCGAAGTAAAGAGACAGATTTTATTTGTCACTTAGCTTACACAATGACAAGATATTTCTTCTTTTAAAGGTATAAATACATTAAATAAATCAAATTTCCGAAATAAGATTTTCAAAAATTGTTTGATTTTTTATTAGCTGTTGTAGACATGCTTCTAATCCAATATACCTGTATTTTAAGTTTAGTCTGTCTCAAGCTATTTAACAATATTTTAACATAAAGTTTTGAATTTGTGTATATCATTGTTAACTTAATTAAATAAATGAAGTCTCCCTGATTTAATTCTCAAACTTCTTTCTATCGATTTTTCTGTTAAGGGCGAAGTTAAATCTTCAGACAAAAGATTCTGGCGTTAATGTAAATATAATATGTGATGCTAGTGGAAATGATGATGTAGGAAAATGAAATAAATTCAGTAAAGTAGAAGATAACACATGTATGTGTTCGAATTAATTGCATTCAATAACTGTGAATAGGATGGAATAAATTAATTCAACAAAAATTCCAACATTAATGAAGGTCCACCAGAATTTGTGAAGGTCCACCAAAAACTCTTGACCAGTGGACCTGTGGTCCACCAAGGTAAAAAAGTTAGTGTCGAACCCTGAGGTATTAAAACCGATATCTTTTAAATGATGTATTTTTGAGATAATGGAACCCAAAGCTCGTCCTCAGATATAGCCAGATTTTCCATGTTGTTTTTAAAATCTCTATTTTCGTCAAAGATGAGTATTTGTAAGAGGGTACATTTTCGAGAGCATTATTTCCTCATTGAAAGATAAAGCTTTCTGAAGTGCATGACTTTTGATTTGTTAATGTTTATTTGGAGGTTCCAGTTGTTGAACCATTCTGTCACAAGTCTAGAATTGTTTGCATATCAGATTCTGCTTCCGCGATGAGCGCAATATCATATGATTAACTGCAAGTAACGTGTGAACTCCTGAACAGTCAAAGACCTAGAGGTCTTATATAGTGCTGAAAAGAATGTTCGAATATTCGCGAATGAATAGTAAATTTCTAATATTCGAATGTATATTTAGCATTCGAATATTCGATCACATGTTTAACACCCATATTAAGCACTGTAAACTATGCAGCATCGTGTTATTTTGTTGCGATGGAAAAGAGAAGCTGGAAACATTTTACTCTGAACGAAAGTAAAGACAAAGCCATCTATGACTGCCATGCTTGGTAGAGTCTATTACTAACCCAGTAATAGACTCTTCCGCCATGCTTGTTTACATTGAAAGTAAAAGCAGGGTATACATGGAACGGAGACAAACATTATTCATATCAGATGATGAAGAAATAATTTGCTTAAATGTTTGAACAAGTGTGAGCTATGGAGAGTTAAATCAAAAGGTACATCAAAAGTTTTTTTAAAAAAGATACCTTGATGTAATTTTTAGGTCACCTGAGTAAACTCAGGTGACCTATTGCTATCTGTTTTCGTCCGTCGTCGTGCGTTAACAATTTACATTTTTAACTTCTTCTTAAAAACTACAAGGCCAATTAATCCCATTTTTGGTGTGAAGCATCTTTATGGTAAGAGAAATGTAAATTGTGAAATTGGTGGCTCTACCACCACCAGGGTGCCACAGGTGGGGCCAAATATGCAAAAAACAGCCAAATTTTCAAAAATCTTCTTCTGTACTCCCACACATGTGAGGAAAAAACTGATTGCATGGTTATGATGTCCATGAAGCCCTCTACCAAAATTGTGAAATTCATGGCCCCTGGGTCAGGGGTTCAGGCTCTAGGGTGGGGCCAATATGGCCATATAGTAAAAATGTATTAAATCTTAGAAAATCTTCTTCTCTACTCCCATAGATATTTGTTTAAAACTAAATGCATGGATATGATGTCCATGAAGCCCTCTACCAAAATTGTGAAATTCATGGCCCCTGGGTCAGGGGTTCAGGCTCTAGGGTGGGGCCAATATGGTCATATAGTAAAAATGTATTAAATCTTAGAAAATCTTCTTCTATACTCCAATATATATTTGTTAAAAACTAAATGCATGGTTATGATGTCCATTAAGCCCTCTACCAAAATTGTGAAATTTATGGTCTCTGGGTCAGGGGTTCAGGCTCTAGGGTGGGGCCAATATGGCCATATAGTAAACATGTATTAAATCTTAGAAAATCTTCTTCTCTACTCCCATATATATTTGTGAAAAACAAAAGGCCTGGATATGATGTACATGAAGTCTTCTACCTAAATTGTGAAATTTATGACCCCTGGGACAGGTGTTTAGGCACTAGGGTGGGGCCAATATGGCACAGGAAGGGCCCAAATATCTTGAAAACGGTTAAAATCTCCACCCCTAAACCATATATATTCTTGTTCCTTGTGGTAAGGGCCATCAAATGGTATGTAGGTCATGGGCCTCAGGGGTGGTTCCTGACCCCCCTCAAACAGCAAGAGCCCAAATATCTTGAAAACGGTTAAAGAACCCCACCCCTAAACCATATATATTCTTGTTCCTTGTGTCAAGGGGCATCATATGGTATGTAGGTCATGGGCCCTGGGGATGGTCCTGACCCCCCTCAAACAGGAAGTGCACAAATAACTTGAAAACA
>WFKH01006014.1:647890-685936 GCA_016163765.1 Magallana hongkongensis
GATACAATGTCTATATATGTGTCTACTGGAGTACAATGATACAATGTATATATATATATATATATATGTCTACTGGAGTACAATGATACAGTGTCTATATATATGTGTCTACTGGAGTACATTACTGATACAATGTCTATATATGTGTCGACTGGAGTACAATGATACACTGTCTATGTATGTGTCTACTGGAGTACAATGATACACTGTAACAACAGAATATTTGTTTTTTATCAGTAATCTCGAAAGAGATTTGGCTCAGTTTGATTTTTAGACTGATACCTTCACTGAATCTCAAGACAATCCTTTAGAAATTATATCTTGAATATATTGCCGATTTATAGGACCTCCTCCAACATTCTAAACATTTTTTTGTTAAAATAGATTTATGAATTAGTAAAGAATTTGTTTGGCTGCATCCTAGTATTCCTTCTTTGTAAAAAGTCAACTTGTTTTAAAGAAGGAATCGGAAAAGGAATTTTATTTTAATCCATTTCAAGCCCATGGTCACTAGGAAAGTTCAAACCTGCTAAAAAGATTATTGTGCTAAGATATTCAAGATAAAAAGACAGAAGACATACACATGTAATAGATTTCTTCTTGCCTATAATCCAAGATTTATTATTTTACAGAGAGAAAAGCAGATAGCAGAGGAGCAGTCATCCTGTGTTAACAAGGCTTACTTTACCCTCCTGAAGCCCCTCCCCCGGGCCCAGTACCTCCTGGAGAGGCGGGGCGACCCGACAGAGGAGGACAACATTGGCGTGGACCAGGCGTTCCTGATGGAAATTATGGAGGTCAATGAGGATATAATCGACGCTGACACGCCTGACGCTCTCCAACCAATCCAAATGTCTAACGACCTTAACATCAAAAACTGTGTGTCTGAAATATCCAAAGCTTTCAGTAACAAAAATATTGACAAAGCCAAGTAATGGACGATCCGATTGAAGTATTTTAACAATATTAATGATAAAATAATTGGTATTTATCAAAAGCATTTCGGTGCTCAATAGACTTTGTCAGTATTTTGTAGTAATTTGTGGCTCTGTGATATTAAAATGTTACGCTGTACAGTATTTTGTTAGATGATGGTGCGAGAGGTCTTTTGTCCTAAGAAAAGCTCAGATGATGCTAAATTGTTCAGACACAAGACTTCTTACACTAGAACAACGATCAGCACTAGAATTTTTTTGGTATTTCACATGTTCAGCTGCATGCATAATCATATGACTATGCAAGACGGTGGTAACATTTCAGCTATTTGAAAAATCCATCAATGATAAACAAAAATATGTATAATTATGTAACCACAACTAGTTCTTGTTGATTTTCCTGATGGTAAACCTAATCTCATTTTAGCAAATGTTTCATGTATTCATTAATATCTTTCAGTCAGAGTTCACAGAGTTTAGATTAATTCAAAACGTTAATATTTATTCCAATGATCAAATCTACTGCTTACTTAATGCAGTTTATTATGAGAAAAATAAATAAACTCATGCAACTGTATATTTTGATAACATACATGTTGAGGTACCTAAATATATATTACTTAAATGTATTTAAACAATTTATTATTGAAGTTGTAAAAAATTTCAATCTTTCTTTAAATTTCATAAATACTTTTTAAACAATTTCATTAAAACTGAGCTGAATGCAAAATAAAGATGATGAGGTCATAATAAAAGGAGAGTCTGGGTCAACAAATTAAATCACAGTTTTATTGTTCTTACAAGAGGTGTCCTTCAATGTTTGATAAAATATCTTTATTTGTGTCTTTGAAACTGAGATAAACACACAAATAATTGAAGTAAAGTCAAGGTCAAAAATTATAACTCGGTTTTAATTGCATACTCTTACCATATCCTTTTTGAAATTTGATTAAAAAGAACTATACATGTACATGATATTAGTCAATTTTGCCCCCCCCCCCACCATTCGCCATTTTCAAATGTGTTTCCGGTACATTAAATTGTTATGTTATATTTTTTAGAATTGTTGATATAATATAGATTTTTCACCTATTTATTTGATTTACTTACACTCACTGGCAGTGTATGACGTCAGAAGTGACACTTTTTTGAAATTGATAAAATTAGTCAAAAATTGACATTTTTCTTAATAATATCTCAAAGAAAAAACTGCTTGAATACAAGTCTTTTTCTGCTAAAAATGCAAACAATGGTAGTAAAAGGTGAACTTTGAGATGTCATAGTGTGGGCATTTGGATTAAAATGAAAATTATAAAGAACTTCCTTTATTATTATATGAGGCCAATATCATATATAATCCTTTAAGATTATTTTGATGACCAGTTGTTCAAAAGCAAAAATAAAAAATTAAAGGGAAAGGTCAGGCAAAAATAAAGAAGAGTTGAAATAATTATATTTACCATAAAAATAATGTCAACCATTATACATTACTTAACATGATCCTAATTAAGCAACAATCACTGATTAAATATCAAAGAATGAGAAAATCATGCAAGCTGCCAATGTAACACAATTAGATACAAAAAATTGTGTTATTATTAAAATCTTTGTGTACGTTGCATTTATCTATTTTTGTACTCGTCTACCTGGACAGTAATTAAAACCTGTGCGGGACTTATGAATGAGAGAACAAACATTCGATAACAACCAAGGATATTTTGACCATACCGTGATGGTCATAAATAAATATACCTTTTATGTCGGGTTACTTTAATAGCTAGAAAAACATCTTGACCATGGCGTGGTGATCATAAATGAACATTAAGTGCTTGGTACTTCTTTTGGGTTTGAGATGGACATAGACTACGTGGAACCCCACGGCATAAACATCAAAGTAATTGGTGAATGTTCTTTCATCTATACACTTGTCAACTAAGATATGAAGAGACACCCCCATTGTTTCCTGAGATGCATTTAATACCCGTACTTGGTCAAGAAGAGTCAGTCCTCAACACACGACCAGTGAGGAAGGTTCCAATGTGCAAAGACTCCCGGCTTACCCCGTGCGCAGTAACAATTGGACAGTGACTTTAATTATTTTACCATTTTCTTTTATTCAAAGGATAATTGATTATCTAATGAACTATCATTTGAGAGAACTGTGAAATTGGATCTGAACTATTAATTATAAGAAATATAAACTTTATTATTTGTTTTATAATCTTATTAAACTTATTTGCATTTAGTACTCTGTTTTTTGTGCTGTGTTACACCATTTTGATGCTCTTCACTGTTTAGAGTTAAATATGTTGTGGCTTATCTTCGGGTTTTATCGCAGCATCCCGGTAACTTCCAAATGCTCTGTGATGTCAGCATACCCTATTCACAGTTCTTATCAGTTCACACATGTGGTCAGTGCCTAGAGAAGTTAACAGTTATGTGTGTCTAAATATGCCTGCTTGTCAAGCCTTTAATTTCACGAATAAGCAAGGAGAATGCAATAAAAGTTTTTTTGTGATACCAAACCCTGTTAAAGATGCTGCATCAAAACGCAGATGCAAACAATGGATTACTAATTTAAAGAATGGAAAGTTGTGTTTTGAAACTTATGTGTACAATTCTAAAAAGCTTGTCTGTGAAGATCATTTCACCCCGGACTGTTTTGAGAGAAATCTTGTGGCAGAATCTCTTAATTTTTTTCCACGATGTAAAACATTAAAGCCTGATGATGTGCCCACACTAATTATTACAACTAAAGGGAAAAAAGGTCAGGAATCTAAGAAAACTGCAAGAAGTAACAACAGAAGAGAGAAAGGGCCAAGGTAAGAAAATCAAAATCCAGTACCCAGTAATTTTCTGTTGTAAAACCTCATACTTTAATTAATTAATTAATTGACCTTACATAATTTTTTAAGTTAAAAGACAATTTACTTGCTTTTTAAAGAGGCATTGACAAGCCTCACACAAATTCTGCTACATCAAATGATGATCAAGAAAACATGCCTGATTCAAACCTGTTTGAATTCAATAGCCAGGCAAAATATTCTGTGATTAGTTATTTGGTATTCAGTTGAAGTAATTATTAATAAAGTTTATTACATCTTTTTATGGATTTATATGTATATGTATTACAAAGCCTATTTCAACAATACAAAGCGGTCTCATTTAATCTTTTAGGAGGAAGAAAGCCCTGGCCCTCAGAATATTCCAACTTCAGCAATTACCAGTGTTAGTGAGCCTGTGAAGTGTGAAAATATTGTTCCATACAGAATGTGTAGCCATCCTTGTAACATATGTGTACAATGTGAATATCTCAAGCCCTCACAATTTGCTTCTGACCATAGTTACTGCACAAACACTAGAACAATTGGTACAATGACAGAAGTTATAGACAACAGTACAGAAAATTTCCTTGGTAAAATATTAACTTCTACTCCGATTAAAAAGATCTCCCCTAATCTAGATGAAGAGGAAAAATAAGTTTATTTATGGATGACTCTGTCACAGGATCAAACTTTGATGAAAGTCATGACAGCAGAGATCCTACTTTTATTAGCTCACCTGAGCTGAAAGCTCAAGTGAGCTTTTCTGATCAAAATTTGTCCGTTGTCTGTCGGCCTTGGCGTTTGCGTCGGCGTCGGCGTTGTCGTTGTAAACTTTTCACATTTTCATCTTCTTCTCCAGAACCACTGGGCAGATTTCAACCAAACTTGGCACAAAGCATCATTGGGTAAAGGGGATTCAAGTTTGTTCAAATGAAGGGCCACACCCTCTTTAAAGGGGAGATAATTTAGAATTATTTAAAATTTATAGGTATTTTTCAAAAATCTTCTTCTCAAAAACTATTAGGCCAGAAATTCTGTAACTTGTATGGAAGCATCCTCAGGTAGTGTAGATTCAAGTTTGTTCAAATCATGGTCCCCGGGGGTAGGGTGGGGCCACCATGGGGGGATGAATTTTTACAAAGGAATATATAGAGAAAATCTTTAAAATTCTTCTCAAAAACTATTAGGCCAGAGAAGCTCAAATTTAAGTGGAAGCATCCTCAGATAGTGTAGATTCAAGTTTGTTCAAATCATGGTCCCCGGGGTTAGGGTGGGGCCACCATGGGGGGATGAATTTTTACATAGGAATATATAGAGAAAATCTTTACAAGTATTCCTTTTAAAGGAATGATCGGCAATAATGATATATTGATAGCTAAAACGATCAACATGATCATTTTGATGTAAAATAATAAAATAAGTACTGTATTTTTACAAAATATAGAATATTTTGAATCTGTACACCATAATTTCATTATTATAAACCGTCAACAAATTTAATTTTTAAATAAATTTGGGAAAAGCCGTTCGTAAACTCCTTGTCTAATTTTATATTTTTAACGTAATTATTAAATGTTAATGTATCTTCTTCTTCTTCTTCTTCTTCTTCTTCTTCAGAATACTGAGTAGGGCTCTTCAAAGAGCGTTAACACGTATACAAAGAAAGAGTTGTATTAAAATAATTTAATGAGACTGAAAAACATTGAATGCCATCATAATTTGCTATTGAGGTCGCATTATAACGTAACCTTGTTTATAAATCAAGCCATCTTCCTAGCTACTATTATGCAACATACATCAATAGATCTAGGTCAGTTCATGGAGCATCTTCTTATGATTGAGGTCAGTTCATCGAGGTCAACTGCATTACTGAATGAATCTTTCGATCGAAAATCTTACGCGTGAGACAAAATGTGCATTCTTGAATTAACAGGTCGAACTGTATTTTATGTATGTTTGCATCTCTTAAGGTAAATGAATTGAAATAAAACCGAGTAAAATGTTATATAAATACTAAACCAAACTTCAAGTTTTTATAAGAACTACTTATGCAAGCGGAATGTGTGCGCACGTGGAAGCATTTGCCGGATGCCTCATATGGACACAACAGTGATCGGCCGAAGCCGATCACAAAAAATCTTCTTCTAAAAAACTATTAGACCAGAAAAGCTCAAATTTAAGTGGAAGCATCCTCAGATAGTGTAGATTCAAGTTTGTTCAAATCATGGTCCCCGGGGGTAGGGTGGGGTCACAATGGGGGATGAATTTTTACATAGGTATATACATGTAAAGAGAAAATCTTTAAACATCTTCTTCTCAAAAACTATTAGGCCAGAAATGCTCCAATTGAGCAGAGGCATCCTCACACAGGATGAATGACCATCTTTAAGTTCTCCTTAAAGATAACTTAAAGGTGCTTAAAGGTAGCTTAAAGACGATCTTTAAGCCACCTTTAAGCTATATGTGTTGCTTAAAGGTGGCTTAAAGAAAGCGTAAAGATGGCTTAAAGGCAGCTTAAAGACTATCTTTAAGCCACCTTTAAGCTACCTTTAAGGGCAACTTAAAGGTCCTTAATGTCCAAACTTCTTTAAGCCACCTTTAAGCTACCTTTAAGCCACCTTTAAGCCACCTTTAAGCCATTAAAAAAAAATTTAATTCAATATTGTGCTTAATTAATAACAAAATGTATTAACTGTATGATAGAAAAGGTATTAAAAACGGTTTTTGTTCTAGAAAATAAAATGAAAAAAAAATTCAAAACGCCCAAGACGAGAATTGAACCCGGGACCCTTCGTTTACCAGCATCACCTCACTCCCTCTGCGCCACGGCAACTTATGTTTTATAAGAGGTTTTTATATCCTATAAATTAGTGGCTATTGAATCAATGTATTGAGTGTGTATTTTTTACTTGAAAAGATTTTGACCCCCATTCAGTTTGTAACAAGCAATTAGATCTAATTTATAAATCAAATGCATGCATGTATTTAGAATGAAATACGAAACTTGGTCTTCAGTGAAAAAAATATATTATACCTAAATCGAAACCGTTCGGCTTACTAGTACTTAGTTAATAAATTTAAACCAAGTAGATATAGGCTATGTTCATCTAATTCATAGCTAAATGAAATGCAAGGAAGAAGATGAAACTATTTCTTTTATTAAATGCACTAAAACTATTAGCTAGGTTATTAGTTATACGCAATTTCCCGGTTTTCATGATCACGGCGCCGTTCCAGTATGTATAATTTTAATAATATTGATTATTATACATTTACAACGGATCTAGAATAACAAATGAAATGATATATGTTTAAATGTTTAATTGTATACATGATTTTTAAACTATCAATTCTATAACAAACAATATTACCAATTACCGGTGACGTATTTACTGCATGTGGCAATTGCAAATGATGTATGCATATACTTGTACATACAATTGTATCATATACCAGGCCGGGTATGTGACATATTTACACTTATACATATATTTAAATAATTAACCCCCCAATTATGATCACCGATACAATAATTAATTAGCCTCTAGATTTTACTCTTACATACATGCATCTTTAATTTGTAGACGTAACATTTTTAAAACCCACAGCTAGGAAATAATACTTTGAAAATGAATTACAAATGTAAATAAACTTTCATTCACTAGACTTATCGTATACACATACATACTAAGATTGCAACGCCTTTAGAAACCCTGACGTGCACCTGGGCACACGACACACCTGTTGTGTATATCTTGTATATTCTGTGTTAGTTCCAGGGGTTTTCTTGACTTGGACAAACAATAGGCTCTAATTAGATATACACAAACGAACAAAACTATGTCTAGACAAACAAAGCGGTAATATCCCGCCCGATATAACCAAGGCAGTAGAGAGTCTTTTCATCTTTAACATGTATCTAGTATATCTAGAATTAGACCTAGAAATAATTAATATTGAAAAAATACATATCTTAAACCGATTAAATTAAATCATGCATTATTGATTCATTGTTTTATTTTGTTTAGTAACCGGATGAACTAAAAGAGAGAGAGAGAGAGAGAGAGAGAGAGAGAGAGAGAGAGAGAGAGATTTCACCGATTAATTTATAATAGGAAACAAACATACTTTAATATAATTTCATGCGCAGATTTAGATATAGAGACTGCGCTCACCCCTACAATAATTTTGAAACAAAAAATCTATTGGAGCGGTGTTGATGATAGCGATCTGTGTTTAATGGAGCGACAATTGAAACCGCCTAGAACACCCCCTCCCCTTCCTTGGAAATTATATCATCACTCGGATCACCCCCTCCCATCCCTATAAAAGAGCTTTTGCATTTAATATATGTTTTCAAGATGAATCTGTTCAGCTTGATCAAACCTGACTTAAAGGGAACTTAAAGACGGTGTAAAGACAACTTAAAGGGAGCGTAAATGCCACTTAAAGGTGACTTAAAGATGGCTTAAAGGTGACTTAAAGAAGTTTGGACATTAAGGACCTATAAGCTCAGCTTAAAGGTGACTTAAAGGTGGCTTAAAGATTGTATATTCTTTAAGCCACCTTTAAGTCACCTTTAAGGACTTGCTTAAAGATTGTTTTTCGCCCTGTGTCAGATAGTGTAGATTCAAGTTTGTTTAAATCATGGTCCTCGGGGGTAGGGTGGGGCCACAATGGGGGATGAATTTTTACAAAGGAATATATAGAGAAAATCTTTAAAATTCTTCTTCTCAAAAACTATTAGGCCAGAAAAGCTCAAATTGGAGTGGAAGCATCCTCAGATAGGGTAGATTCAATTTTTTTAAATCATGGTCCCCGGGGGTTGGGTGGGGCCACAATGGGGGGATGAATTTTTACATAGGAATATATAGAGAAAATCTTTAAAAATCTTCTTCTCAAAAACTTTTAGACCAGAAAAGCTCAAATTGGAGTGGAAGCATCCTCAGATAGGGTAGATTCAAGTTTGATTCAATCATGGTCCCCGGGGGTAGGGTGGGGCCACAATGGAGGATGAATTTTTACATAGGTATATATAGAGAAAATCTTTAAAAATCTTCTTCTCCAAAAATATTAGGCCGGAAAAGCTCCAATTTGAGCTGAAGCATCCTCAGTCTATAGTATAGTTTCAAGTTTGTTTAAATAATGGTCCCCGGGGGTTAGGGTGGAGCCACTATGGAGGGATGAATTTTTACATAAAAATATATAGAGAAAATCTTTAAAAATCTGTCCTTAAAAACTATTAGGCCAGAAAAGATCAAACTTTTGTGGAGGCATCATCAGATAGTGTAGATTCAAGTTTGTTTACATCATGGTCCCCGGAGGTAGGGTGTGGCCACAATGGGGGGATGAATTTTACAAAGGAATATATAGAGAAAATCTTTAAAAATATTCTGGGAAAGTTTTCAGTCCAAAAAGTAGTAACTTGTGTAAAAGCACGGGTTGTGCAGATTAAAGTTTGATCAAACCATGATTCCCTAGAGAAAAGTGGGGCCACAAAGTGGGGGGGGGGGTGGGTTATATAGGAATAGTGAAAAATCTTCTTACAGGTACAACAACAAAAGGGGCTATGTATTTACCATAAAAATATGTGAATAAAAATCGGCAGATGTTTTCAATTTTTTGAGCATGATCTACTGTACTTAGTTGTCAAGATATTTTGATTTTGATACTGTAATGCTAATTTGATCAGAGTTAAGGCTATTGTTGCTCAGGTGAGCGTTGTGGCTCCTGGGCCTCTTGTTATTGATGAGGATGAAAGTTTTGATGCAGAAAATGTTGATGATCACAATGATGATATTTGTGATAAATCATCATCACTAATACAAGCCAAAAAGTTTATTGTGTTTGAAAATTGTTTGGATGATATTCTGAATTGTTTGATATGCAATATTTGTAAATGTCATATAGACCCTTCAGATACCATCAAAGAATACTGTGGTTCAATGTTGAAAGTGTCAGTATTTTGCACTGGCGGTCATTTAGTTAAAAAATTGTTATCTCAGCGACTGTTAGGGAAAATTCCTGTAGCCAACTTGCTTGTATGTGCAGCAACCCTTTTTGCAGGTCAAACGTATTGACATATCTCTCAGTTTGCAAAATTTATGAATCTTCAATTTGTAAGCAAGACAACATTTCAAACTGTACAACGAGAAATTGTAATGCCAGTGGTTGATCATTCTTGGACTGTTATGCAAGACCACATTTTCAAGAAAATTAAAGATTCCAATCGCTGTCTTAGGTTGGCTAGTGATGGTAGATGTGACTCTCCTGGCTTCAATGCAAAATATTGTACATACTCTTTATTAGATATGGAAACACAAGAAATTGTGGCTTTTGTCAATATAAAAGTTACTGAAACAGGAAGTTCAAGCAAAATGGAAGTTGAGGGGTTTAGAAGATGCATGACATATTTGATTAAAAAGGGCTTCAAAATAGAATTATTAGCAACTGATAGGCATGTTCAGATTAGAAGTCTTGTAACAAAAGAATTTCCAAAAATTGATCACCAGTTTGATGTTTGGCATCTTGCAAAATCAATTAGAAAAAAACAGTTGCAAAAATCAAAAACAATTGGATGTGAAGAATTGTCTTCATGGATAAGAGCGATATGCAATCATTTATGGTGGTGTTCAGCTAACTGTCAGGGTGACAAACAATGGTTAAAGGAGAGCTGGGTCTCCATTGTGCATCATGATGTTAATGAACACAGTTTTGAGGGTGACATTGTTACAAGCTGTTCTCATGAAAATGTAAGTCCTTAAGACTCAAGGGAAAAAATTTGGCTTAAAAAGGGTTCTAAAGTTCACAATGCCTTGAAAGAAGTTGTACAGGACAAAAGGTTGCTAAAAGATATCGCTCATCTCAGTGAATTCTGCCACACTGGCAATCTTGAAGTCTACCAAAGTCTTCTTAAAAAACATGTTCCAAAAAGGCAGGATTTTGACTACGATCAAATGAACTGTAGAACAGCAATTGCAGTCATTGATCATAATATGTCTCAAAACAGAGGTCAGAAGGTAGATGAGCATGGAATCGGTGTCTACAAAACAGCATATTCTAAAGTAGTGTCAAACTGGGTAGCAAAATCTGTGTTTAATCCCAAATTATATAAATGGGTACCTGTTTTGATGAAGTTATGCATTATGCAGAAGCAAACAATGGCAATTCCTGTTATGCAAGTTTCATCAAGGTCAAAGGGAAATATTGGTACAACCTCAAAATAGAGCTGACCTTGTATCTAAACTTGTGTCAAGGTTTAAGGTAGTTTATGAGCATGCATCATAGGGGCTGGGCACTGAATTATAGAGCGTAACATGTAGTTGATGCAATGTAATTCATGCACTGTATGCGCATGCTGTTATTATTATTAGAATACATTGGTGATTATTTTTTTTTGCCTGCAAAGTATAACTCTGATACATGTTTGTTCCATCTATAAAATTCATCTATGAATTACAAAGGACTTGCATGCTATCAAAAGCTGTCTTAAAACCAATATACTGTCCATTTTGCTCCGGAAAATGTTTTCTAATTTTTTTCACAACACAGCTTGGGATTGTCACTCTTTTTCCTTTTCCTAACTTTTCACCTCTGGATGAACATCCAACAAACAAATTGACGATATGCAATCCATCTGGACTGTCTAAAATATTAAATTGTACATTAGTGCTACTCAAATTATAACACATGTCTGTCAAAATGCGATTTTATGTACTTTTTATTTACACCAGAGAGATGTACCTTTACAGAGTGTATATTTTCAACACATGCATATTTTTTCTTCTGATTTAAAATTGTTTTTAGATTATTCTTACTGACGTGTTGTAGATATAGAGAAAGTATATAATAAATGTAAATGTTTGACAAACTGTTTTGTAATTTATTCATAATTATAGGTAAATCAATTTATCTTACTTGTTAGATAAGTGTTCTGGTGCACGACCTTGTTGTTTCTTAAACATCATGAATTGAATAAAAGCAATGGACAGAACATCTGGATTCAGAATTAGCAGATCGAACTGGTCATGGTCAGTTATACAACCTGGATCTCCCATATTCCCAACTGTGTAATCGCAATGTTTACAACACATGCATTCTTCCACAGTGGGCATGACCTCGCATTGTCCACAAAACACCATTCCTATTATGTTGGAATAATTGAACTTGATGAATTATTATCAGTAGTGAGATTTTCAAGTTCTTCTTCCATATATTCTGGTTCAAATGCATATAGTACTATTCCAAATACATTTTCTTGCGCCATTCTTGCAGGGCTATGTCATACAATGTGTGGGTCAAGTTATCGAAGTGGTATGCTGACGTCACAGAGATGCTATCATGGCAGCCTCCATGTGCTTGCGGGAGATTTAACACTCACCAGATAATTAAACCAAGTTTTACGGCTTAAGATGAGATAATGAGATAAGGTATATGGTGGATGTAATAAAACAAACTTGAGTATATCTATTTCACTAGAAATGTGTTATACCTGACCATTCCCTTTAACTGTTTAATGTAAGTCACAAAGAAACCTGGTGATTTTTTGGTTCTGTGTATTAGAGGCAGAATTGAAGAATATCCAACAGATTAATACAATGTAATATACTTGTTGCAAATCATTTGTAATTTGTATGTGGGTTTCTAATCATGTAAATCTAAAAATGTATAGTGATGTTACCACAATTGAAAACTAATAGCAAGGGCTGCATACAATCTCACATAACATTGGCCATAATACATGTACATGTATTCATAATTTCCAATCCACCAATTACATACTTATTTAAGAGGCTGAGAATTATGAGAAACCAGTGAAAACGGAAAATTCGTTTATGGTTGCTTTGAATGCCAATATATATTAATGGAGAGTTTCTTTTCAGATGGTTCAAGACCCGACTCAGTTTGATGTTCTTGTGATGCCCAATCTGTATGGAGACATTTTAAGGTTTGTTATTGCAGGTTGGCAGTAAGAGTGATCAACCTATAACAAGAATAAAATAATTAATTCAATCTAAAGATAGAACAACAAGAACACAGTTGTCATAAATACCAGGTGTTCTGAATCAGTCACAAATTTGGAAAACTTGAGGTTGATCAAATAAAATTTGTATCCATCTAAAAGGCTAAATAAGGAAGATTTATAAACAAAACTAGAGTAAAAGCTAAACCAATATATGATTAAAAAAAAGAGCATATAATGGAAGATTCTGCGTAAATATGTATAATAAATTGTACATGTAGCTAGTTTATGTGATCAAACCGTGACATTTGTATTAGATTCATTATGAACAAATATTAGGCTAGTAGAATTTCATACTTAATTTACTTTAAGCAAATTGAGCTGTATATTTATTCCGTGCTTAATTCTCATTGTGTGTGTTTTCTATGGACTGTGACCAATACATGATGAAAAAACAAACAACAAATAATGTAAGATTCTGAGTAAATCTGTATCTTCTATACATGTACCAGTAGCTGTTTGATGTGATCAAACCTACTTTTGGTCATATTTATATATCTATGTGTATTAGGCTAGATTTGCTGTGTAATTATTCTGTGTCACTTTAAGCTATTTCTGATTGTTTGTGTTCTTTATGGACAATGATCTGTGTGCCGGACTGATCGGCGGGCTCGGAGTGACACCTAGTGGTAACATCGGTCAGGACGGGGCTATTTTTGAATCGGTAAGTCATTCAAGTGAGAAAAAGTAGATTATCATGAAGGATTACTATCTAACAGTACATTAAATTGTAGCAAGAGTCAATTGTTCCATATATGGAAAGAGCCAGTTACAGTACAGGCAACGCGGATCCCGTGTTTCCCGCGACCCGTCACGGTATAAACACATCGAGGTAATCGGCCAGGTGAGACAGGTATACCACATTCCCATCACGGTAAACTCATTATCTACCTGTCCCCGCCACGGTAAAATTATCGATGGAAAAGTATCGTATACAAGCGGGAGTTATCTCCCCGAATGACAAATAAATTACGTTTATTTATATTGAATGACGATCTTTAACCAGATTTTCACAGAGATTATAAACGAAATACTTGGAGTCTTTTTTACTGTTATTTTTTTATTTCATAGCTATTAAATAAATTATTAAAGTATTTAATTTAATACTTGTGCAGCAATTGTAAAAAAAAGTTTTTCGATTCCATTATCATATTTTAAGAAGGTCGTTAAAAAAATTGATCATGAAATGATATTCATTGCCAAAAAATTATATATGTGTCATCAGTGTGTTTTTGTTTTCTTAGCAATTAATTGGTCCGCCTACATTTGTATTGTTTGTTGTTGAAGTCCATGCGTGTCAGCTAACGATGAACAAGTGATTAAAAATTAGGGCTTCCTATAATTAGCAATCCGGTATTTGTAGCACGTTTGGTTCATTTCCTACAAGGTCTTCAACGTGTAAAGAACTTTATGTAAATACACGTTGTTGCGTTACTTTAAGTATGACTCGTCGTTTGTCATTGCGCGGGGATTCCCACTTTCTTGTGCGTTACGTTTCCGACAATCTTCACGTGCGAAGCCGTGTGTTTTTTCAAGACTCATTGCTATGCGAAAAAAGTCAAATTTACGTGTATCTCTCTGAACTGAATTAAAACGAATAGAGAGTAAGGACCCTTAGAGATACCCAGAGTTGCATAAAATTATGTAATCGAAAGATATTGTGGGTATCCCTTGTCATGTTGTGACCGGCCGTGACAGAGGTTAGCGTTCGTTAAATGTTGTTAAACCATATTCTTATGTTCTTTAACATTTGAAACGGATTAAGAACATGTTTTGAAAGCTTTGCTGTTAATTTTTCATGTCGATAAAAAAAAACCCATTTGATATCATTTTATGTGTGCATGATGAATATGAAGCTACTACACATAATATTATGTAAACCAGTTTTCGGAACCTTAACCCCCCCCCCCCCTCAAAGTTTTAAGACTGTCAAAGTAAACTAAATTTGACTTTAGTTCCAATTGATTTACAAAAAGGTGTGAAATCATCGCACAGACAGGAAATTACGCTTGAACGCACAGAATACACAGGTATGAGGCAGGTAGATAATCCGTGTAACGAGTGACCATCAAGAATTCTACATGCATATCAAACAATTTTACTAATAGTTTTAATAAATAATTGATTCATTTTACTGCGTTCTTAAACCGGTAACCGTGTTTAAGATGTTCCTTCCCGCAAAAAAGCTCATTATAAACTAAACGAGAGAGAGAAAAAACCCACAACGAATTTAACTTCCCAAACACAGTATATTAAGCATCACGAACATTGTAAAATACTTGATTGTTAGACATACTTCTTTTTTTCTTTATTAAAAATAAAACTAATAGAACGAAACTTTATCATGGAAGGAACACGTGGTGCAGCTCGCGGGCTGATTTGATTGACAGGTGCAGCACGTGACTCAAACCTGAAATTGCATGATGGATTCAGTCACAGTGTGCCTTATTCTTTTATGAATACTAATTTTATAAATATTTAATATTAGATATTAGTATATTTCAATAAGTGTAGGTTACATTACGCCTCAAACGCTCTCTCTCTCTCTCTCTCTCTCTCTCTCTCTCTCTCTCTCTCTCTCTCCTCTTCTGTAAGATAGAAAATGAGCAGTGTTGTACGATTAGACGAAGCTGTACGCAATTTAGACTTTTTCTCATGTCTTGAACAGGTGTGAAAACCCCCGAGGGCATGTCGTTTTCTACCCTGGGTTTGTTACTCACTATACACAGTAAATGATCGTGACTTTATATACGCAAGAAAGCATACTGACATAACACGTTATGATTAAATGTGCGTTAAAACAACCAACAATTTTATATATGTACGATAATTTTATCATTTAATGAAAAAATTGATTTGTAAAGTTGATTCCCGACATCTGTTCATTTCTCAATTAAGGACATACACATGTATTGACAGTTTACGGCGCTGTGTGTAAACTTGTAAACTATGTGTTCTCATTTACACAACACAGAATTTACCAGCGTAATAATCGTGTTATGTTGTAATTCTAATGAAGTTTCCGATTTTAATTTATTAAGAATTTTATGAAATTCTATTACATAAATCTTATTTATTAATTTTAAATTAATATGAATCACAACTGATTAACAATGTAGCTGTTATGCTTAAATCTGAAGTCGCAGATTTCACGTGGATTTACGGGACCCACACAGCCTGTAATGTACAGCACAGGTAAAGTACCAACACCCAACAGCAGGAATAACGGTAAATCACACCGTCCCGGTGTCATCATGGTCGCTTTCAATACCGCGATCAAAAACCGCGATGGTGTATCGCGGGAACGATAAAAATACCGTGACGGAAACGCGGGCCAATACGGGATCCGCGTTGCCTGTACTGTATTTGGAAATCAGGCATGAATTGTAGCATTCCTTGTTTTCAAAGTAGCTACGTTTCATAAACTATTCTGCATCATTGGTTTTATCATGTGCTTATCTGTAATGATCACCTCATAAAAGTCAAAAAACAATGTATATCCTCTTTACTGTGTTTTGTATGTCTCTTTGCCGAGTTCTATTTATGATCCTATCTGTGTTTTATATGTTATGTAATGTAATACATGTGTCCCTTTAATGTATAAGTACACGGAACTGCCCCAGACATTGCGGGGGAGGATAAAGCTAACCCCACAGCCCTGCTGATCAGTGCTGTCATGATACTTCGCTACATGGGGCTCAGTCCCTTCGCTCAACGCATTGAGATGGCCTGCTTTGATGTGATTCGAGAAGGAAGGGTGAGTATCAGTTAAAAAAGCAAAAACTTGCCTCATCATTTTACTTTAATTTTATATTACTTTTATACTTAGTTTTTATTTTTAAGTCTTTTTGAAAACTCTTTGTCTGTGTTTAAATGATATTTGTTCATTGCTTTAGCTTTTAGTGTTGTTTACTTACAAGTGCTAACTGGTGATTTAGGAGGCTCATCCAAGTGTTCAGAATTCACTGAAGAAATCTGTAGGAAAGTGCGCGAGTCGGAGTAAGCCAAGGACAGAGAAATAGGAATTATTAATTTATTGAAATTGTATTAAATACCAGTTAAAAACACTGTTTGTGAGGGGATTGTTAAGAATTCGGGTAAACTTGTTTATCTGTCAGTAAATTTTGTGATTGTACAAGAAATATCAGAGACATGGAATTTTTTCAATTGGTTGTTTTATTTTGAGTTCAGTGGTGTTATGTAATGTAACCTTACTCATCACCATCTGTAGCGAAAAACAAGTCCCATATATTAAGTTCTTTCAAAAATTTTATGATTAGGTTTTGTTTCATGTGTACATGTTACTGAACTCACTTAGTTTTGTTTGTAATGAGGTTTACCAAGTAATATCTCTCAATAAACTTTTAAGTCTAGGTTTACTAGTTAATGCATTTTTAAACAGATTTTATAAATTAACTCTTTGGGTGAATTTGATTTTTGAACAACTTCATATTTCAACTACTGGTATTCTTTCTGATACCAAACTAGCCAAAAATAAATTTAGAACAATAGGCATTAATGAAATGTCATACAGTTGCTGTATTTTTGTGAATGGTATGAATTCTTAAAACATTCTACATGTATGCTTTCCAGATCGGTCATTTGTAACTGTCTCCAAATCTTTGTTTCATCACGTCTGTGAAGACTGATCTTTTCGACAGCTGACCACAGTGAATCTCTTAGAAGAATATCTAGCTGCGTCTGAAAGTTGGTCCACCATTGATTGATCCAGTGGCTCTGTACTGCTTTATTTTGCAATATGTTTTATTACTTGAGATGTTACAATTTCCTATACTTTGCTAATAAAAGAGTAATACTCAGATGTTAGATGAACAATGTTAGATCTGAGTGGACCAGAAGGTTGACTTTGACTGTAGAAACTGTTATGACTTATTTGTTGTAATATTTTGGTTTTTGTTTTGTATGTCCTGTGAATATAAAGAGATGTCGGAAAAGTTGTGTCAGAGTTCTTTTTATGTTGTTTTCTCTTGTTCAATGTACAAGAGTTCTCCATTGGTGAGGTAATCTATTAAAACAGGTTTTGGTCCTCTAAATAATTTGTTCTAGGCGGAGGGAATGATTCTTGTTCATGCCTTATCAATTTTAATGTAGAATGCTGGATGTTGTTCATGGCACGTCTACAGAGAATTATGATGTTTCAAATCAAACTCCATTGCAACTACATGTATTTATGAATCCTAAAAAGGGAATTTTTTTTCTATAGTCAGTTTGTTGATAATGAGAACTCTCACCCCCTAGAGTTAATATTTAACTTGAGGACAAGTTATCAGTAGTATTTTACTCCATGTCTACCAGAGTACAACAAGGCAACAAAATAAAATAAATTTAGTTTTTTCCTGGCACCGCCGCATTGATAAAATTTATTGCCCTTATTGGAAAGGGGAATAACTCAATTTTCAATTTAAAGTTAAAATGTGAAATCCTTCCAATAAAGAATCAAAATACCTGCCAGCCTCATTATTTTTTTAACTATTTTGCATGAAAACCATTAAATTTATTTAATTTTATATTAACCTTTTATGTAACACAAAAGTGAACTTCTTAGTTTTTGGAAAAAAGTGCTTTAATGATTTAAAAATTCTACATCATGAATTCAACTTTTATAACCATTTAAAAAAAGTGAATGTTTTTTTTAAATTGCATCGCAGAAAAAATATTAAAAGACAACTTTTCACAAAGATTTTTTTCCTAAGGGGAAATACTCATAAACATAAAAATATGAAACGACACATAACGATATATTTACTCAGAAACGTAAATAAAACTCAAAAATAAAGTTTGAATTAATGTCACCATAACAAAACTTTATGTTGTAGAGTGATTTGTTTGTCAGTAAAAGCGTGTATATGTGTTTTATGTAATCACTGACCGGCAGCTACCGGGGAGCTGCCGGGTACTAGAAGCTCCGGCGGAGCTGTCCCCGTTTTACATATATATATATATATATATATATATATATATATATATATATATATACACACTAGTGGGTGATGGCGTGAGTGATAGTAGTTTGAGAGTCAGAGTTAGAAAGTGTATGTTTGTGTAAATTGTTAACATGTAAAATCGGAATAAATTTGTAAATAGATAATTGGACTTTTATTTACGCTACCAAAGAAGGAAATTAAAGGAGAATTAAAATGGATTAATATATAGAAAAAAATGGAAAAAAAACAAGACCGCACGCTCGGTCGCGCTACAACATGTTATTGCGATATTAATTGTTTTGTATATTTTACAAATCATTACCAATGACACATATAAGCTAATTTAAGTCACTGTTCTTAACCTGTCATTCCAAATTACAAAATATATACTAGATTTTATAAGTCAAGTCGGATTGATTTTATTAATTTGTAATACATTGTATGTCTTATACACAGTTGCGAGCTTGTTTTTGCAGATAAATGATTCATTAGATCAATTTTTTATCATAGGTATTTATTCTATTCTTTTTTCTGTCTTTTGAGAATATATTAAAAACGTGAGGGAAAAAGCTCTATATGGTTGTGTCCCAGAAATATATTGTCATTTAAAGGGACCTATACACGATTTCAGATGAAAAAATTATTTTTGATTTTTTGGGATAAAATAGTTTACCTGTGTATTTTGAATGATTCGCCAAAATTTGAATGTTAGAAGTCAATTTACAAGCGAGATACAGAGGAAAGAAGTCGTTGTAATGTACACAAAGCTCGAGTCTTATATTTGTTTACAAATAATGCAAAGTACAGAAATTGCCATTTGTTTGACAAATTAACTTGTGGAAACAAGAAAAACATATTCAGTGTGTTCATAACTTTATTTATCAATGACAAAAAAGAACATTAGATTGAAACTTACACCAATACAACATATATGTAAACAATAACATGACTCGAGCTTTGTTTACAAAACAAAGAATTCTTACCTCTGTAACTCGCTTGTAACTCGATATTTGGCTTTCAAATTTTGACAAAGTATTTAAAATATCCATATTGACCATTCTAGACATCAAAAATGAAAAAATAAATTTTGAAAAATTTGCGCTCAAATCGTGTCCAAGTCCCTTTAATGATTCAATATACCCATAATAAATAAATCCATTTTGTCATAACACGTGTGTGCATTGTAGCACGTGATTCACAAAATGACATTTTATAAAGTCATCAACAATTCTCAATTACATTATTCATACTGGTCTTATGGTAAAATATTTAAAACTAAATATTATTTTTTTTTTCAATAAAAATTTCACAAAAATATTCAAAACTCACTATTATTTTTTTTTCAATAAAAAAGTCACAAAATATTCAAAACTCACTATTACTACCAAAACACACGTCAAAAATATAGAATTCATCATTCTTCAATCTCATAAAATAAACACTACATTTATATGATATTATAATAATTATTATTAATAATAACACTAAAAAAAATCTTAGAAGATGCCTTATTGCATCATTAAAAGAGTCTGTACTTCCTAAATAAAAATGAACGTTTAATATTTGTAATACATATAGTTTGACATATACAAAACATCATCAGACAAAAAGATAGCACACTACTCATATTTCAACATCAATATATATACACATAAGACATCATGACAAATTATGATTACTTAACAATATACGTGGGTAGCTACTCAAATATCTATGTACGCATAAAACATTTGTAGGGAAAACAACTTGAAACTGAGATATCATCTTAATAAATTTAATCACTTCATCTTATTAATTTGCTAAATGAAATTCTCAATATTCTTTAAAATAAAATGTATCAGCTATACATTTGTATCAACATGAACCCTATCCATCAGAACAATGTCACACACACTTTTTAGCATGTAAGGAATGTATTCAGTTGTTACATAACTTTAAAAGCATAAACTGCTCCAACCTATTTTATATTCGTATAAATTTGGAATTATCGAATTTATCCTTTATAATTTATCTAAATTCAATAACGTAAGAAAGTGAATTAAGACAAATTGTGCTTCTAAATAATAAAATATTGAACAATGCTGGTCCAAGTAACTGACATACGGAAAATGCACGTTTCCAATAGTTCGAACAGTTAGAAAGACATCAAATATTCACAAAGTTAGGTAATGTTACTTAACATAATTATACAGACATGATAAATAAATGTATGTTTCAAACACACTAAATCTCATTTTCAACCTAAACAATACCAAGACTAAAAAGTTTTGTGAATACGATTGCTTGATTTACTTAATTATTTCTCTCCCTTTATGGACCCCACTGTTCATCACAGAGCTCAATGATTTCCTGGGCGATACGACACGCCCCTTCCGCTTGTTCCGCGGTAAACGCCTCACCGGGGACGTGGCCTACAGACGGATAGGTCATTAAGTCCCGGTTGTCACAAACCTCGGATCTGAACCTTCGACAAGCCTCCGTCAGCTCTGGAATGGACAGGCAATGTGAAAGTGAAACCAGATCGTGATTGTTCCGGTTATCATAGGCCTTTTGGGCATCCTGACGATACATCAAACTCTTCAGGCTGGTCTCTATGGTCTAAAATAGAATCCATTTATGTCAAATAATGAACATATTTAAGCATTGAATGCTTATTTTTGGATTTCGTCGGTCCATAAACACACCAAGACTGTGCAGACAAATTGAACACCGCGCGTTGGGACCGACGACATCCAAAATAAGAATTCAATTCTTATATTTGTATTCATACTGTTGTTTATTTGTATGAAGTATTTGTGTATCGTCGCTTTAAAGCCATTTTATACTCTAAGTCAAGGATATAAAGCATACATGGAACAGGCATATTAAAATATTCTTTAGTTCGCTTCCGCAACTAACAAATATAGTTCTAGAATCTCTGTAGAGAAAATTCTTTTTTATTAACGAATAGATATGATTTACCGATTATTTTTCATAAGAACATATCAAATTGGTTATGCAAGTTTGAACCTTTCATTTAATTTTACAATAATAAATATATCCAAACCGCTTGATGACATATATATTTGTTTTCATTCGCCGACAATAGGCAGTGTTTTCATAAGAAGTTGAACGTCGAAGATTTCCAATGCAAACATAAAGGGAAATATACACTGAATGTAAATAGGTGCATTTTAGCCAATGTTGCAAACATTCTTTTTATTCAATGCCTTACTTAGTCTATACTGAAAAATTGAACAAATAATTTGATAATGCTTTTTAAAAAATAATATTTTTTTAAAAAACCCAACATATTTTCTTAAATTCCCCGACAATTTACAAACTTTTATTACAGAGATCTAATAAAGAATAGCCAATTACTTAAAATTTATATTTTAATCGCAGCCTTCTCTCTGAGTTTATTTCCATGAAATTCATATTATAAAGTTACAGTAAATTTTACAAAAAATTTAGAAAAGTCAATTAAATCATTTAACTTTAACTTGAACGAAAATAGAAATAAATGCGTTACTTAAAAAAACCCCAACAACCCCAATAACATTACAAAATACATAAATAAGATGAATTAAAAACCCACCGAATGACATTTGTAACATATCCAATTCCTTCCATTGTCCCAGTCGGATGAAACAGATTGATCCCTCTCCATGAGTGAGGCCCTCATGTTGTATTTGGCTTGTTTAAACCACAGCTTCCCAACTTGAGGTTGAGGATTTGGCTGGTATTCTGCTGAACTCGTTCTTCTTCCCCGTATCCAACCTGAATAATTTCTTCGTCTTCGATGTCGACGGCGGTTTGCGTAACCATAAAGCCAGTCGTCGTCGTCTTCCCTCCTAGGCTGCGCATGCGTAGGGTTACGTTCACCATAAAAAACATCACCTCCCCATTTTTGTCTGTGTCTATAGTAAAAGTTTCGCTGCCACATGAAACTTTCAGAACAATTTTCAACTTGTTCTTTGAATTCACCATTCTTCAACCGACGCCAAATCTCGAGAATGTACTGGGTTATCTCAGTCGCAAGAGGGTTATTTGGATGTCTGTCTGGGTGCCAATTCAGCAATAATCTATTCTTAACTCGTCTGCAATCTCGTTCATCATATTTCCATGCTTCAATAAGTGTGCGTTTAATTTCTTTGAATATCACCCCTTTTCGAGTTTGGTATACCTCTCCTCCAAGGTCAGTATACCTTTCTAGCTCACGGCTAGGAGTCTCATTGTCAGCGGGAACGAACCGATACAGTTTAAATGCAATTTCAGGACGAATTTCTGAACCATCATTAATTTCATACATGGGAAACATGTTAGAGTCGGTTTTCTTTATAACCTTGACATAAATGTAAACATAGTCTTCCACTTCATCAAACGCTGGATTTAAGATCTCTAATGCTACGATCTCGCTAGGTCGCAAATCTTGAATAGAATTCTCCAAATAATCATGAAGATCCTCGGGTACGTATGACCCCAACTCTGGTTCCCACTTGGGTTCCACACTTACTTTTAAACCGGATAATATCTCATTTATTTCGTCGACTGTCTCAGATTCCAGCAATCTTATGATTTCTGTTTGGTATCTGTTAGCAACATCACTGGTGCATTTGACTATGGCATCAAATGCCAGGTTCCGAACATATCGAAATAATGAACGAGTACCCTGCTTTATTTTGATAAACACTATTGAATCATCCGGATCATAGAATATCTCCTTAGCTTTGTTGGAGCCTTGAATTTCAACACCATTTGATTTAAAAATAAGAATTGTTTCCAAATTTGACACCTGTTCAAAATACAGTCTCTCCAAATTCGATCTATAATGTTCTTTTTCGCTATCGCTCATAATTGTTGACCGTGACAAAATGGCAAATAAAGCTTCCATAAACTCTTTTTTGTGAACCCGTTTATTGAAAATTTTAACTTCTTCTTCAGATTTACATACGTCTATTTTGCACACAACTTCTTTCACCTGTTGTGAAATACATTTAGGTCTGAAATTTGAGGGCAATAATAAAAGCAACTTATTTCGAGAGTAACTGAAATGAGCTTTTTTAACGAATTGAATATCGTTAACGCCTACTAACCGCTCTTCAAAACCTGGTATATCGCATATTGTCAGATCGAACGATTTTTCCAATCTGTTTGCGTCTGTTGGTATGTAAACACAAGGGAACTCATTCAATTTATCAAATTTTTCTTCTTCAGTCATTGAGCGATTGGACAATTTTTCGACTGATTCCAACAATCCATTCATAGCTTTCTGACACAAAGATAATTCTTCGCCCATAAGTGGCCTGTCTCCGATCAGTGATTTGAGAACATGAAACACTCGCACATAATGAAAATAGGTAGCTTCGTTGGTAACACCAAGTTTTCTGAAGAAATTAAAGTGTGCCCCATAGATTTCACTCCCTCGACATAGGTAGGTTGAAATTTCGTCTTCTCTTCTAAGTTCCAAAACCATTTGATCCCATCTCAGAAAACAATTTTTCTTGTCGTTGTAGAATAATGGAGTTTCACTAAACCCAATCTCCATTTCTTTTACTGATTTGGCAGATCCAGCCAGATTCTTTAGTTTTGTGTAAATCAATTCCATAAATTCATGCAATTCACCGACATTTTTGACTAACTTCGTGTTTGATTGCTCATTTTTAACGGCTAAATGCATTTTATTGCACAGTTTGTGAACATGAGAGATAACATTTCTCAAGTCGGGTATTCTTTTAACGAGTAACTTCTCCTCCACTATCGACACATGTTCTTTGTCTTGCCACTTCAAATCTGGTAAAATTTTGCACATTGACCATGTCATTAGCTCACTCTCAGGATAAACAGCATTTTCGAAAGAAATCAGGGTATCAGTGTTAAAACCACCTAAAATTTGCAAGTACCCTCTTTTAACCTTAAAAGGAGTGATAAATTTGATCTCCCTTAGTTGTCGAAGGAACTGCCATTCTCTATGTAAGTTTGGAATTTTAAGAATTTCATTTAAAAGTAATTTTGAGTCTGAACACAAATTCTCATCTTTTCCTTTCTCCTGTCGTCTTTCAATGTTCCTAGCAAATCTTAGATACATTTCTACAGGAATATTGGTTTTTAAACCCGCAAAATATAAAAATGCTCTCCATTTCTCATCCTTGAATGGGTCTAAAGGAAGTAATTCTTCGTCCGTGAACATTCTGCGACATATTCGAGGGTAAGGAGTAAAGAAATCACAAACTCTTTGCAGACGTTGGGTTTTAGTATTCTTAACAAATGGGAAATTTTTTATGAGATTTTTCATTAAATCACTTCCCTTTTCAAAAAGACCATTTTCATTGATGTGATGAATATGCCTCATTCGAGTTTCATGATTAAGATTTTCCGGATATCGAAGCAAATACCTCTCATAAAACGAAATACTGTAAATTCTCTCTAATGAGAGCTTTTCGTATAGTTCGTAAAGGTAAACATTATTTTCGAGAATTTTCAAGTTTCTTTGTTTGCAAAACAACTCCAGTCCAATTTTTGGAATGCTACCAGCATCAAGGATGATAATGTCACCCGTTGTATCGAGATTTGTTAAAGTTCCGTCGAATGATTTGTATAAAATAACCTCTCTAAATTTGCTTTCGAGTTTGCTAAAGTAATTTCGTAATTTATTGTACAGAAAAACTAAAAGATCTTTAGCATCTTTTGTTTCTAAGCAGCAATTCTTATGATATATCATACAATCAAGAACGACGTCTGGTGAATTTTCTGAGGCACATAAAGATCTCACAGTTTGTCTTCTTTCGAAAGATGTGCCTATATATTCCAGGAAAGGTGACGGCATATCAAGATTTGACAAAATTTTTCCTATGGTTTGATTTTCATTGCTAACATCCCCTGTCACTTCAAAAAAGGACCTTGCATCCAAAATAGCAAATCGCATTTTAAAAGGATATAATTCCCTTTTTGATCTTGTTTTTACTGGTATCAAGCACCATGAACTTAAAAATGCATCATATGTTTTAATAATACTCTTTTGGTAGGACACTGACAAGAATTCCCAACATCTAAGAAACCATTTCTCACTTTGTGCATTCTCTATCAATGGAATAGGTTTATTTGAATGCAGTTTTTTAAAATCATCCGACAGAAGTTTAGAAAAGTGTTCAATGTCTAACGACATGAGAAAATCTTGGGTTTTTTGAAGTATGTGCTGGAAAATATTTGCAAAATCAACATGCAAAAACTTTTGTGATGAGTTTGGAAATAAATCACAAAATTCTGACACAAATTTCTTATTGTTCTTCGAAAACACTTGAAGTACATGGTCATTTTGAATACATAAAGGAATTCCTTCTAGATCTTTAGGATGTTCGTATGTTATTAATCCAAAACAAACCTTAACAATTTTCCTTAAAGTATGAATATTTTTGAACAATGTCTCTGTTATCGGTACTCCAACTTTCGAAATACGGCACTTGTCTACAGCATTTGAATTCCATGATCTCAGAAACTCCATGATGTCTGTGATACAAAGACAAGGAAGAACACTTGCTGGCATTTGTAAAGTGCTTTGCACACTTTCAGCAATGTCCCTCGAACAATCTAACAATTTCAACCCCAAAAGTTTTAAAAGTGTTGCCAAATCTGAGTCAAACCAAAATGCGTTTTCACTCGGAATTAAAACGCATTCGGAGTCTGGAGGACAAAAATACGATGGAAATTGATGATTGTCAATCTTCAGGGACAAAAATGAGACGCATGCACCGGAAGATACTTTGTACATCTTTTTGATAAGAAAATGATTTGATTCGCATATACTGCCACATACATCCGAGGGAAGGAAAATGGGGAAAATTTCGACTTTTTGATTAAGAGCTAGTTGATAAAACCTTTCAATTAATATTTTCCAACGGGTATTTTCAACAGTTTTCAAAATTGGAAACGAGTTATTGTAAACACATAATGTGTGTTCGATATTCATCTCAGAATTCTGAAACAAAATTTCGCGAAGGAAACAAACAAGTTCTATGTATGCAAAAGGAATAACATGTTCAAGAAGAAAACTGTTCCAAATTCCTTTAAAATGTCCCTGTTGCTTATTATTTTCCCAGATACTCGTCCGCGCAGAATTGACTGCAAAATGACCATTAACATGCACTGCCAGATTAGTTTTAATGTCTAATGGCAAAAAATTGAATGCTGTAGAAGATCTGTAGTCAGATTGTAATGTAATTTCAAAAGCTACTCCTCCTCTTGGGGACAACGCTATTTCTTTGCTTTTAAAACTTTCAAGCAACGTCTTGTCAACAATTCCATCAGCATAGACACCACATACCTGTGAAACGCACCACGTTTCTTTGCATGTTTTATCTTTGATTGAAATGTTCAATTCTTGTTTGTATTGCGCAGATACTCCTTTCTCTGCAAGTGAAATTTCCCCTGATCGTAAAGAGTCTACATATCGTTTGGCATCGCTATTAAATTTTTGGAGCTTTTCTTTTACTATAGGAGCCCGCTCAGCCGACACAGATGCTATTTGTTGAATCTGACCATCGCTTAATATTACCGAAAGCGATATATTCACAATGTTGGACAAAAACAGTAACGACTTGGGTATATCGGCTTCCAAGGAAGAAAACCAGAGTTGAAGTGTTTGATTAGTCAAATCGAATTTTGATTTGATTTTCGATTTCTTTGCCATAGCTGTTGTTCTTAGCGGAAAGCGAAACCAAGTACCTGTTGATCTAGAAATTTCTTTAGTCAGATAAGCTTGATACATATCTGGAAAATTCTTTTGAATGCATTGTATGTCTTCAATCATCATGCCAGGATTTTGCGGGGTCGCCAAAGGAACATAATCACAATGTGGATCAAACATGACTAAGGCACCACCGTTTGGGACTGTTTCACCAATGGTTAAAAACGACGGAACGTCCGTGATGTGATACACGGCGTTGAATCCAATTCCAAACTGTCCAGTTGTCATTGGGTCTAAGCGTTTACTGCCTTCACCAAGCTTTGATATTCCTTCAATATCACTCTTCGAGAAGCAAGAGTTGTTATAGACCACTAAACTAGGTCCTTGTGTATCCGCAAGTGTTTTGTCAAAAATCAAATCAGTAGGATGAGACCGTTGGTCATGTACAAAGTGAATTTCTGTTGCTCCAGCGTCATCGGCGTTTTGAATTAATTCATTCAGAATTGATACATTGCAAGGGTAATCCTCTAAAATTCCTTTTAACCGTGTTACTAATGCTTCTGATTGACCAAATGAAACTGCTACAGCAGAACGCTTGATAAACTGAGCACACTTTGATTTGATCCCAAAGAGTGATGTTGTATTTGCGTTTAAATCTCCGTGAACAAACAGAAATGTGTTATCTTTTGTTTCTATATTTCTATCATCATCAATACAAAGATCACCTGGCTTTCTCATTATTTTATTTTTGTCTGGTAATAAGATTGTTTCATTGTCACATATAGATTGAAAATCCATTCTTCTTTTAGTGTCGGACAGCATGTTTAAAATATCAATGATTTTGAAGACATGTTTCGATGTTTCTCCCTCTTTTGCATCAATTGATTTAAGAGTATCAAATAGACAGTGGACTGAGAAAGTCTTTTTTATTCCTATGCACCTTAAAAATTTTTCGTAATATTTCCACTGATCATCTACTTTAAACAAGAAAGGTTCCAAATCACATCGTAGTTCCAGAGCACTAGCGTTTGGTCTGACTAATCCTGACTTTGTTAAAAGGCAACACTGATCTTCAAAGGTGGAAAGAGAAGAGCAATTTTCTTCATTAAAATACGCGTAAACATCCCTGTATATCTCCCACACTTCTTTTAATTTTTCATCTGGGGTAATACGTGTGATTTCTTGAAATTGATTAACCACAAGTGTCTCGTCAAAATCTGCTGAGCCCTGTACTCCTAAATATTTAAGCACTCGTTCAAATCGGTCATCCAAATTAACGATGGGAGAAACACATCCTACTACGTTTTTACAATTCTTAAGACACAGTTTCTTTCCTGACTCAAACTTCTTCGACTCAGGAGCACACCACTTAAAGGGCCAACTTGAGGGTTTCTGTAAAACTGGCAAAAACTTTATATTTTGTAAAGCTTGTTGAACTTGTTTGTGGGTTTCCATTTTTAATTCTAAGTACTGAAGCATATAATTATATCTTTCTGTCATTTTTTCAGATTGTTGTGCAAGTTGTTCTACTGATTTGACTCTATCGATAACAAGTTCATTTGTAAGTGTGTCAGTCATCATGCCCATAATATTCAGTTCCTTAACAAGGCTTAAATTCCTGAATTCCTCAGATGGAAATCGTTCATCGTTTTCAGAGAAAAGTCTTGAAATACAAAAACTATTGCTAAATGGATCAGAATAAATGAGTTCTGATGGTTTTCGTAATTTTCCGTACGGTTGAGTTGGTATGCACTGCGTTTCCTTAATCACGTTTTTTACCTCTTCATTTCCCAATTCGAAGGCAAGTAAAATTAACTTATTTCTCTCTTCAGTTGACTGGTTCCAAAATTCTGTTGAGAGACTCGGGAAAAACGAATCCAAGTAAAAGGTCTTTATGTCACAACTATTTTCCTGTAATTGGGAAAGACAAGTTGGTATCATCTTGAGCTGTTCGTACGTATCTCTGGGTAGATCCATTGCATGTTTCTCTGGTTCATATGAATTAAATCTTAGGAAACATTCTAAAGCTTTTTCACCTATTTTGCCCCCCGACTCATATCTCAAATCAGGGTTAAGGAAGACACACTCTTTAAAAGAATATCTCTGAATGTCGCTTGAGTCTTGATCCCTGAAAATCAGTTTGCGTTTTGATGTAACTAGGTTTTCGTAAAATGAAATTACTAATTCATTAATCATGTTGTCTTTTCCTTGGTGTGGCCAATTTTTAGAAAAGTTTCCTTTATAAAAAGGCTTCTCAAGCAGACAAAGATATGAATCACAAATCACATTTTTTAATAAAAATATATTCCAGTCAGCTCCTTCTGAATTCAAATTGTCGGAATATTTTGAGACTAGTCGTCGCCGACTTGACTCTACAGCAAAGTAACCATTTACATGAACTGGAATATAGGACTCTTGAGGCAATGGCAAGAAACAAAAGACATGACCACGTGGGTAAAATCCGAAAGGCATTGCGGACTGCTTTGCTTCTGTACATTCCATTAAAGAATGCATAACAGGAATTGCTGTTCCTCCAACAATTATGTTATTTTTCGTATGCGTGTGAGGTAAGCTTTGCGCATTGGTACCGATTTGCCAAACTATGACCCATTTTGTATCTGACGACTTTTTCGTGATTGCCTTCTGTTTAAACAGTTGATGAAGCTGTTCGACATCTTCGTGTATCTTTATTGAAATACAAATATTCTCCACCGTCTGTATTGGTTGTTTTCTTTGAACGTCTAAGTTTGGATTGGCCTTTACCAAAATATTTGATTTGTCATTTTGGAAGCAACGCGTAATACTGTAAAATAAATGTGGCTCTGAGGCTAGTGTTGGCAAATGAAAGAATTCAATTTTGTTCACATTTTGAATAAAAAGCATAAGATTTCCTGCATCTTCAATGAATTTGTATATAAGCTTGGCAACATCGTCCTTCGTGTATTGTTTTGGGGAAATTTGATTTTTCGTTTCATCGGCTTGTTTAGCTGTTCGTAATGGAAACCTGAATAATGTTCCTTCATATGACATAACTGTTCTTTCACTTTGAAAATCACAATCAAATATTTCATTATATGGTCGTAACTGGTGTCTGAGGCGATGGCGTGTCTTTGAATCAGATATCCTAAACCGCAGACCAGGGTTGTTGTCTTTTAAAGCTTTTCCGAGATGAATCATTCTGGGATCTAAAATTACCAACGAATCTCCACTTAGAATACTTGGTACGTCGGTAATGTTATAAACTGAACAGAATCCCAATCCAAATTTTCCAATTTTTGTTAAGTCTGCCATTTTGGTTCCAGCTCCAAGTTTAATGATATTTTGAAAGTCTTTCTCTTCGAATTTTGCATCATTGTAAACCCATATCGCTGGGCCTTGGCATTCGGCCATTCCTTTGTCAATTAAACCGATCTTTGCATTTTCATTTGTTCGTTCATCGTATAGAATTCGTAAGCATGATGCACCGGCATCGTCTGCGTTCTGAAGCATTTCTTTCAGCACACTTATCCCATCGGCATATTCTTCTATCAAGCTTTTTAGCCTGTCTGTTAGTTTTTCCTTTTGACCCCAAGGAATGTCTTCTACTCCCTTAATCTCTACAATCCGCCTGGTCAGAGAAGGAACCCCAAGGTTTTCAGCCATGCTACTTCGAATCTTAGTGTGGACAAATTTTAAGTCTTCTTCATCATCTTCTATTTCGTCATTTTCCCTCTTGTAATCAACGTAAGTACATTCTTTTGCTGGCAACAGCTCAAACAAGTTGTCTCTGGTTTTTACAGGAAAAAGAATACGATCAATTTTATCAACAGATAAAATATTTTGGTCATTTAGTTCCTCAAGGACGTTTAGAATTCCTTCTACAACAAGTAAATTGTGTTTTGATTTCTCCCAGTTCAAACTCTTTTGACATTCTTTGATTTCATACAAAATATTCAAAATGTTTTCAACTTCAATTTTGTCTAAACAGCCAAAATCTGAAAAAAGATTTTTATGCTTTTCATTTTCTGGCAGTATTTGATACATGTAAGGTTCAAGTGTTATCTTCTCAGTTGAATCAGTAATAAAGTCAATGAAGACATCCTTTGGTTTTGCAAACACGTTTCCGGTCCATACAATATTCTTCTCCCTATAAACATCGACTGTGCTTTGCAAAAGTCTGTCATTTGCAAGGTAATTGTATATCGCTGTCAACATTTGCAAGAATTCCGATCGATTAGTGCAGTCATTGTAGTTTTCAGAAAGGAGAAGCAGTTGTTTAAGTACTAAATCTGAGCTGGGTTTTTGGTGAAGTAAAAAATCTAGAAGCTCGCTGTTTAAACTACTTTTAGCAACCAAGGCTACAGAGCCGACCAACATTTCGTATTCAGAATGATACATTTTGTCTGGACTTTGGAGTTTGTCCTCTCGACAAAACCATAGCATCTTCGGTGGATAGTGTTTAGGTTTCTTCGTCTTTGGTGGCATCCACGAAGAACTTCTCATTTTTTCCAATATATAATACTCATTTTGTACAGCTGAATCAGATGGGTTTACTAGCTGATTTGCCAAGTTTTCAAAGGTTTTAATCTTAAGTTTTGTTTCGTTTGAATGACTGCTGTCATTTCCAATTATAAAATTCAAAGTTTTCATCAAATCGTTGATTGAAATATCTATTGACGATTTTAAACCCAATTTTTTCAGTCCATTGATATGTTTATTTAAAAACTGATAATTTCTTGGAAACCTGTCTTTTTCTCCGTAAAAAAGTTTTTCTAGTTTTTCTGTAATCTCAAACAATTCCTGTGGTTTTCTACGTTTTCCGTCCTCAGATTCAATAAATGGAATCATAAGGGACACTTCAATTTGTTTAGGGGTAGCAAACTGTATTCTACTAAGAAAAAAATCCATGAATGCATCAATTTTTTCTTTTTCACAGATCTCGTGATCTTTAATTTTTGTAAGAATATCAAATGTCAGTTCTTCATCGGTCCAACGACTGCATCTCAGCATAATTGCAAGTTGGATTCCCTTAAAGTTTCCATCAATCATTGTATCAGGGTGAGAAATTGGGTATTCTGCATATTTTAGAGGCGTTATTTTATCAACCTCAGAAACTGAGCATAAAGTATTGTGGTTTTGTATTGGAACTACTGGAAATATCTTGAGTTTCTTCATAAAGTTTTTAACAGTACCATCCAAGTCATTTGCTTGACTCATTAGTACAGCAAACTTTTTTCGTTTACTTGCCGACAGCTCCTCGAACTTTTGGACTAAATAACGTTCAATGGTAGTTTGGCGTAAAAGTTTAACCAATACGTCACAAACACCACTGGTTGATGGAGAACACACGTATCTTTCGACAGAAGCATTAGGCATGAAACTTGGGAGTGCATTTAGCAATGTTACGCCAAATGACTGCAGAACTTCGCATACTGCACCTGATATGGAACTAGAACCTTGTCTCTTTAGGACATATAACCCATCTAATACATGAAGTTGAACAACACTGACATTCTTCTCTCCTTCTGTTTCTGCTAAAATGTGGAGGTGTTGAACCTTTTCTATCAATTCTTCATTCTTAGAAAGATATTGCCAAATTTCGGAATTCCATTTTGAGATTTCAGGTTGTTTCGATAGCGGGATGCCATCGCTTATTTTTTGTTTCTCTATTGAGCTTTCAAGGAGAGGCACAAAATCTGGTGAAGCAAATTCTTTTATGCCATATCTACCTAGAAATACAAATAATATAAAATTAATAACCGAAAGAGGTCCTCAATTATTATTTTAAAAAAATTATTCTTGTTAAATCTAGTAATGAAGTAAACATCTAACCTGTCGTTCCAGAACTCAGTACTGTTTTCTTTAATTGATCGATAACGATTTTGTTCTCTGGTACCAATGAGATGAGTTGTCTATCCAGAAGAGGAAACATCTTTTCTTCTCCATTCAAGCAGATGTACACTGTTTCCATATCATTTTTAATTGAAACGCATGTCGTCGATTCGTTGGTTGGTAACAGCTGAATATTTTCATATAGGTCTACACTTGTATTGTCTAGAAAATATTGTAGAATGTGGAGTTTTAGGGATTTTTGAAATGATTTGTACCTCGGATCCTTTCGGAGAAACGAACACACCAATTTTGCATTGATTGTACGTGGTTTTGTACATGGGAAATCTTTGCTATGAACCATAAACTGTAAATGGGGTGGAAGGCGAACTAAATCATCTGTATACACCGAGAGTATCTTCCAAAGTGTCTCTTCTACTTCTTTAGACACTTTCTCTCTTTCATGATCAAAACAAAAAAACAATGCATCTTCAAAAGAAAGCATTCGTCCGTTTCGGTTTTCTCCACTTTCTGTATAAAATATTTCCATATGTAACACTTTTGTGTAGATTGGTTGCATTAAAATCGACCATTTGGGGTCAATAGTTTCTGCGTTTGGTAGACTTGAGTAAATAATTTCCGGTGATATGCTGGAATCCTCAAGAAGCAACCTAATTAGTCTAATGTAAGCTGCTGAGAGTACTTCAGAAATAAGCAGATGGTTCCACTTCAGCCGGTTGTCGTCTGATTCGTGCTGGTCGTGAGAAGCCCATAACATGTGACGTCTATTGGACGTCAGAGCAAAGAAACCATTGACATGGACGGGTAAATTTGTCAGACTTCTACCATCTGGTTCAAATGGAAGAGGCAAAAAACAGAAGACATGACCATCTATTTTGCGCGTTAATGGAAATGCAACTCCAACATACGGAGCATAACCAAGTTGTTCATCTTGGGCCATTTTCAACATCGACGAGCCTTCCATATCAGTTTTTCCTCTGAAATGATTTACAACGAGCCATGATTCCTGTACTCCTGTTTCTTGTTCTGATGTCGGTTTCCATGTTGTAAGAACCGCTTTATATTCACTCCATAACGATTGCACAGGAATTTCGTTTCCCTTCACCTGATTCTTTATATATTCCCTTTGTTCTGTTATGTCCTCATTTTGTATACCTCGCATGTTAACTTTAAACTTCTTTCGAAACTGAGTGTCATAAATAGAGACTAAGCTGACGGATTTCAGAAATAAGAGAATTGTCTCGGCTTCTTCTTCAAAGGATTCAAACAACTCTGTCATTTTGTCCGATGTGTAGATTTTATTTGAAAGATCAGACTCGTTTTGACGCAGTGGAAACCAAAATAAAGTTTCTGAAAAATAAAAACATGTTTGAAAATAATGTATTATACAATATTGACAGGAATAAAATGATTTGAAGCAACATAGAGAATTAGTACTTGGATACTGTTGGTTGTCAATAGCTGCTTCGTTCAATCCGAACAGTCCTTCTCCCTCTAACCCAAGGGCACTTCTCATCAATGACCATGCCTCTTTGTACTTCGGTGTCTTCAGCTTCCGGAACGGAATCTTGTGGCACACACGGTGGGGTAGTTCAAGGGGATTTATGATCAACAGTTGGTCTCCGCTGATGATTATTGGAGAATCTACCAAAGCAACAACTTCTTAATATTTATTTATTGGTCATTGCAATGAAGGCTGGTGTAATAATGTCATTCTCTTATTTGCTTTTTTGATCAACAAAATGCAATTAAATGAAAACGACATAATTCATAGAAATAAAAAATGTAATAGGGAACTTAATTAGATATAGGTGGTTTCGGAAAGGATGCTTTTAAACACACTGGATATCTTTATCCTTGCATCTTCTCTGTGCAAGTGAACTTACCCGTTATGTGAAAAATGGACTTGAAACCAAGTCCGAACCTGCCAACTTTAAGCGCATCTTTCTCCTTGACACTGGTGTAGATACTTTTGATTCCCTTCCAGTCTTCTGCAGTGAAGACGCCATCATTGTGCACGCAAAGAGCAGGTGTCTATTTAGACGAAGTGAATTAAAATGAAAGGAACTGCTAAAACTTCATTATTCTAGATTCTTTTGTGATGAACAATGGACTAATGGATGTCAAGTAATAAAAAAATGGCATGGAGTAAACATGATAAACACATCCAAATTACGTATTTAGGTGTTAATACGGTAAATAAAAGATGCAATACTCTCAAGTTTGATATAAAACTAAACATGATAAGATTCAGTAAGCTTCACTAGGACTTTTAAAATTAACAAAAAATAGGCAAGTGAGTAATATAAGATTTAAATGTCATAAAAAGAGCAACAAACCAAACTGAAATTAAAACAACTGCATGGTTCAGATTTGAATTACCGGTGTATTTGGAAAACATTTATAGATCTATATATAAGAATTCAATCTGATTGTTTGAGTACCCTGAAATAGCTCCTATAGCTCAACTTAGACGTCTGTGATGCAGGTACATCGTCCCCTTCCTTGTAGAAAATCTTAAAACTTCTGGCCCCAGCGTCCTCGGCATTTTGCACCAATTCCTGTAAATCAAGGGAAGCAACTCTACGATAAAGCTCTTGAAGTATCAATGTAAATCAAAAAATACTATTAAATAGATTTAAATTCCAAGCAAGGGTAACTATAAATAACCATAAAAAATAAAAACATTTTTGATGTGTCTTCAATTCACATGTATATCAGATTTATCGAGACAAAGTTTGCATAAACTGATTTTTTCTTTTAAATAAAAAACAATATTAAACTATGAGGTTTATGGATTACTGTTATTTTCTTAACCGTAGCGAGTTTTGCTAGTTATTTTATTTCCACACATCCAACACTCATTGTCTGACGTAGATTGTTCGCCATTTACGATAAAAAGGGTTAAAGACAGATTTCATATAGCTTTTATTATATAATCCAAACACGTATTCAAAATAAGGGTTGGAACCTGAGAGATATGCAGCAGAATTTAACATAAGCCAGTCTATAACAAGTACATGTACTTACATGTAGCTACTCATTCAATCACATCCTCAACCCTGACAACTTACCCGGATGATCTGCGATCCGTCAGGGTATTGATCCAAAATGTTCCTAAGCTGCCGTAAAATGGGCGGCTTACATATCCCCTCGTAGTCACTATCAACTAGTGGAACAAAACAGAAAACAGAAAATTATAATTAAATCTTAATTGAAAATTGTCCGTAGTCACTAACCTCTAGCAGAGCAAGTCAGTAAACAGAAAGTTAAATAAAATGGGGAATGATGGAACTAGAAACACAACAATTGATACATTCTTTTTTATTTAACCTTAGGATATTTCAGCAAATAAGTAAAAACAATAGAGATGTGCACTTTTTTTAACAGAAGAAATAGTGTTTTCATGAAAAGTTTTAAAACTCCTCTTCCCTAGCAAAAAAAATGTTTAATCCTCCCACCGGGAAAAATATCCGGATCCGCGCCTATTATCTCCCCATGCCGAGGAAATTTTCTAGATCCACACTTGGCATAGTTATCGTTTTGTCTTACCCTGATTATCGTCGATGAAGTCTGAAGTTTGATCCTCGCCCTCGTCAATAGAAGCCATAGCTGGAGACTGTTCAGCTCCGTGGAAACTCAGTCATCGATTTCTCTACCGACATTTACCTTCTCAAAGTAATGAATGAATGTTCTTACAGAACGTCACGGTTGATGAGTTCTTTTGTACACCAAAAGCAAACATGATACACAAATGCAATACATTATGCGCATTTTCAGAAATGACAGTTCGGGGAAAATGCAAAACGAAACTACAAATCCTGCGCAGGAAGTGATTTATCAGATAGGACATTTAAACTGGTCATAAGACAATGTTAGTGTAAATATTGAATACGATAATCCAATTCAGCATTATTTTATCTTAATAATAGACCGCGCAATATTTTTAATCTGATAATTCAATCTAATTGCTTCAACAGATTATTAATTAATTTATATAAGTAGCTAACCGTTTTCCCCTTCAGATAAATTAATTTGATTGAAATTGGTATCGAAGTGTTCGGCAGATTATCAAACTTTGGTCAAAATTATATATATTCTTGGTCAAAATAAATGTATATTTTTGTAAACAGGCGCTGCATAATATTTGTAATATACGAAAGCCCGTTGAGCTCATTTTCGTAGATAAAAAAAAATTTTTTTCGCGAATAAACGCGTAACTTTCGCGAATAAACGCGAAACTTTCACGAATGAACCCGTAACTTTCGCGAATAAATGCGTAACCTTCGCGAATAAACGCAAAACTTACGCGAATTAACGCGTAAATTTCGCGAATAGTCGCGAAACTTTCGCTAATAAACGCGTTCTTTTCGCGAATAAACGTGTTTATTAGCGAATAAACGCGAAACTTTAATAGAAATATTGTCATTTTATACAATAACCCTTATAGAGCACAATGACTGAAAACAAACACATCTAGTTTTAAATAAGACAAATTAATCTTTTAATAAATCTGATAAAACTTCATACAAATTAATATAAATTCAAACGTGAAAAATCTTTAATTTTCAAACGTTACAATGCATTGCGCTTCACATAATCTCATGAGCGCTGTATTATATAAAATGAGGCATCAACATTTGCATTATAAGAATTTTAATTCGAAATAAAAAATTTATTCAATATTATTGTAAAATTAAAAGGATTACATTGTTCAAAACGTTATAAATGTTTTATCGCCGCGACATAAATAAACGTCTAGTTTGACGGCTTTATATCAGAAAGTCAAGCTGTGAATTGAAATAAGTTTCATCTATACATTTATTTT